>CAKNYM010050362.1:171574-186626 GCA_932195095.1 Andricus curvator
TAGGTTGATAGGATCAACCAAAAAAGATCTACTCATCTGTTATAAACTGTTGTCATAAGAATACATTCAAATAAAAAAATTAACTTTTTGAAAAAACGAACCGAATTACAACAATTTTTTATTTAACAAAATTTTTCGCATTTATTATTTCTGAATCCTAAAGCCAATCACAACATCAATTAAGAATAATCTAAGAACCTACTATTATTATTATTGTTGTTATTAATGTCAATATCTCTTTCATTTTTTTAAACTAATGTTTAAATCAGTCAAGTAGATATTAATGTTATAAATTTCAATAAATTGAAATTCGAACGTTTTTTTTTTAACCGAAAATATAGAAAAGAATGTTGTAGCTGTTATTACATTTCATGAATAACTTGGATTATTATCAAAGAGATTTTATCAAGCAAATAAAATATTATAAAATAGATTTTTCAAATGTTAATAAATTATGAATAATTGTTTGCACTTGAAACAACTGAAGTGATTTTAAAACATTATTTCAGGTCGTAAAGGTCGACTTCGAGTGCAGTTTAACCTCAAACGACTGAACGTTTTTTTCTTGGTATTTTGTCCGGGGTTCTTTCAAATTTAAATATTTTTTCATTAAAATATCAACTATCACATTTTTCATGAAAAATTCTTTTTTTTTGGGTTGAAAATAAATCATCTGGGATGAAAATTTAACTGTTTTATTGAAAACTTATGTATTTTGTTAAAAATTCATTCTTTTGGCAGGAATAAAATTTGTTTAGTGGCAAATCTCAGTACCCCAAAAACATATAGTAAGAATGGCCTGACCCCCAGGCCAGAATTATTTTTTATTTTTGTGTGGCTGTGAAGACTTTTTGAGTTTATGTCAAAACGCTGACATGGTGGGGTAAAATGGACTTCGTATTTGGTTTCAGCAATCCCAAAAACATATAATAAACATGCTCTGACCCTCAGGCCAGAAAACAAATTTTTTGTGTAGCTGTGTAATCAGGTGTATCTTTTTTTACGATTCCAACGATATAAAAAAACTCATTATTCGATTTTTTGCAGTTACTGGTATTCTTCCCAAACAGGGCAGAATAATTTATAAAATTAATAGAAATTTATGACAATTGATGAATTTTACAGAAATTTCTTCAATGTGAGATTTTTATGGTAATTTACCGGTAACTTTTGATAACTTCGATAACTTTGGTTTGTTGGCCCTCCACCTATTCAACTTTCAGTAGGGCTGTTGTGAAAAATACAGTGCGTGTACAAATCTTCTCGTAGGCGTTTTTTCTGCTTAGATTTCAAAGCCACTCAAAAATAATTTTTAAAATATTACTGCATCCATGGAGGCGTATCTTTAAAGCCAGAACACATAACTGGAGCACTACTTTTGCAGCCGCACAGTGTGCCAAAATCCAATAAAAGTGGCAAAAAATCGATTTTTTGTCGCATCTGTATAGAACTGGGTACAAAGGGGTTTTTGATGTCGCTGATCTCGAATTTGATATAAAAAGTTCAAAATTCAAATGGTGGATCCAATGTGACGGCAAAAATGCTTAAATTTGCACAAGTTTGTCTGAAACTTGGTATGAGGGGGGCTTTGGGGTCGCCAAATAAAAATGTTTGGCGTTCATTGAAAAAATTCTTTAATAAAAATCCCTATATTATTTCTTACAGATGGAAGTATTCAGCTGCCACGTCTACTTCGAATATCAACAGAACGGGGGCACGAGCATGACAATATGATGGCATCAGCCACGCGGAACAGGCGCAATATCAACCCCTACACTTCAAGTTATAACAGTCCATGTTAGTATATTATCATTTTTTTAACTAACAAAAAAATGTTGGGATTCAGAAAAAAAATCCAAATTTCATTTTTTAACCGTCAATAAATTGTTCTCGCTGACCGGCATTGGCCCCTGGAGACCTTTGAAATAAGTTTCGAATTTTAACTTACGAAAGTACATATTTTTATAGGAAATTTAATTGCGCATTTTTGTTTTGGATCAAAATGTTCTACTTTTTTCCGTTTTCAGTGTAAACCCGAAAAACACGTTTTTTTAGTAAAAAATTTTTTCTTTTTTTGAAAATTTATGAAAATTGATGGTGGAAATTTGTTGGAATTTGTGAAATTTGTCGAAATTTATCTAGGGTGGTCCAAATTTGAACCTGCAAAAATTCGACTTTCGATTTTTGGTGATCCATCCGCCGCCAATTTGTTCGTTTTCCGGAAAAAGGAAATCCGTTTTTTTTTCAACGTTAACGGGTGACTCGAACTTTTAAAATTAACATGGGGTTTTAGATGGGAAAATTTCGCTTTTCGAAAAAATGAAAAAAAGTACCCTGAAACGAGGTTTCTTCGGACATGTTGGTCTTAACTGGTTCTATATTCTGTTTAAAATCCCCTCAAGTTATTTAAACCATCAATTTAGGAGTGTCCGAATTTACCCCATATGTCCGAATTTACCCCGTTTGACGGTACTTGTTATAAACATTTTGTGAATTAAAGCATAGCCACCTCTTGAGGAATTTTCAAGGAATAATTTTGCCCTAATAATTTTTAATTCTCCCCCTCCTCCCAATACCCTTTTAATTTTTTCCGGGAAATTCCCCAAAAAATGCTAAATAGCAGTTTTCTGTCAAATTCATGCTAAAAACGGTTTTTCTTGGAATTTCTCAACATGAAGTATTTTTAATCAATAAGTGACGAGTTTTCAAAAGATTTTCAAAATAATTTTCAATTGTTTAAACAATTATTATTTGTTTAAACAATATTTTTCCTCCTGTGAAAATGTATTGTAATTTAATGTAATTATTTAAACAATTGTTTCCCCTATAAAGCGTGAAAAGTGATTTTCTTAAATTAATGACAAAATTAACAGATATTGAGAGTAATATTTTTTTCTTAAGGACATTTAGCAATTTCAAACAATTTTCATTTGTTTATACAACTTTTATTTGTTTGAGCAATTTTTTCCCCTGTGAATCGTAAAAATTTATTCTTTTCTACAATTAACGACACAATTAACGGATGTTAAAAGTAACATTTTTCTGTTTAAGATATTGAGCAATTTTGTAAAGAAATAATAATAATCATTCACTTGCGCCTTTTCACAGCGAAGGTGGAGAAAAGTCTAGTTTTTTCGAATTTTTCACACTATGTCGCTTAATATTGAGAATTTCCTGATCTTATAATGTATACTATATATTATTTAAAAAATGATAATTCATTTAAACAGTTCAATCGATTAAAGTAAAGTATAGTCATTTTTTTCTTAAAATCACGCCCGTAGATTAATGGAATCTGTGAATTGAAAATAATTTGCATGTAGATCTTTCCTGAAGTATATAAATGAAACACGACAGAGAAGTAATTTTAAGCCAAAACAGAAATATAATTTTCCTAAAGCAATTGAATTTAATTCAAACAATATAGGGTATACGTTCTGAGACAATGAAATATTGAATAATAAGCGATATAGTGTAAGGGATTCGAAAAAACTAGACTTTTCACCACCTTCCCTATGAAAAGGCGCGGGTGATTATTGATTGTTTAAATAATTACGAGAAATATTGAACGAAAAAATATGACTCTTGATAATTGTTAATTGTGTCATCTATTGCAGAAAATAACAACTTTTCACGATTTACAAGAAAGAAAATTGTGAAACAAATGAAAAGTGTTTAAAAAATTACTAAAAATCCTTAAGAAAAAAATTTTACTCTCATCATCCGTTAATTGTGCCATTACTTCCAGAAAATAATAACTTTTTACGCTCCAGAGGGTAAAAAAATTGTTTAAACAAATAAAAATTTTTTAAATAATTACCAAATATCCTTAAAAATATATTTTATTCGTTAATTGTGTCATCAGTTCCAGGAAATAATAACTTTTTCCTCGGAGGACAAAAATTGTTCAAACAAATGAAAATTGTTTAAATAATTACCAAATATGTTAAACAAGAAGTACTACTCTTGACATTCATCAACGTTATATCATTTATCCCGAAAGATAATGACTTTTCACGACTTACAGGGGTAATTTTGTTTAAACAAATAATAATTGTTTAAACAATTCAAAATTACAATACAAATTATTGGAAATCCTTTACTTATCGATCAAAATGATTAATGTTGATAAAATTCCAAAAAATACCGTCTTTAGCAAGAAGTTGATAGGAAACTGCTATTTTGCATTTTTGGGGGCATTTTCCGGGCAGAATTACTTCTTTTTTCCATTTTTTCGAAAACCGAGCTTCTCCTACTTAAAACCCTATGTTAATTTCAAAAACCGGTAACGTTGAAAAAAAATACGGATTTTCTTTTTCCGGAAAACAAGCAAATTGGGGGGGATCGATCACCAAAAATCGAAAGTCGAGTTTTGGGACCACCCTAAACAGCCGCACAGTAGTCCAGAATCCAATAAAAGCGACAAAAAATCCATTTTTTGTCGCATCTGTATAAAACTTGGTACAAAGGGGTTTTTGGAATCGCCGAGTTTGAATTTGATGTCAAAAGTTATAAGAAATGGCGGATTCCACATGCCGTTCGAAGTTGTTGAATTTTTACATATTTGTCTGAAACTTGGTATAAGGGTGTTTTTGGAGTCGGTGATTTTGAATTGGATGTCAAAAGCTACAGATTTAAAATAACGGATCCAATATAACGGATATTTCTTTTGAAAAATCCAAAAACTGAGTACTACAAAGATACTAGATTAGTCTGCCAAAATCTTTAAAATGTAGTTTTAGCAGGGTCAACCGCGTGAGTCTTCTTCGGTTGACCTTTTACTGATTATACATTCTGATACAAAATTTCAGGAAAAAAAAATTTCGAATCAATTTAATTTTTAATTCAAAAATTAATTTATCGTCTATTCTAAGTAACTTTTACGACATTTTATTTCGATATTTACGTCTGAGAGTTGTAAATTTTAATTAGAAATTTCGAAATTTTACAATTTCTTTCGAATAAATGTATTTCATCATTTTTTGCGGATTTTGTATTAGCTAATGGAAAAGCGCAAAATGGGGCAAAATTTGTATTGAACTACACCTCCTAAGGGACAAACCTTTTCCTTGCTCTTTTTGATATCGAAGGGATGCCAGGGAATGGACAACCATCAGAAAGCCCCTCAACGAAAAACTTTTTTTATATGAATTATCCGTGACAAAAATATAATGACCAATAATTTATAACTTTTTCTAATTAACTTATTTTGAAGACGCATAAGAAAAATCCTATATTCACTTTTCATAAAATCTAACCTCCAAATATCGTTCAAAGCTTAATGTTTGCACATTTGTCAATGGACAATGAGGAGTCAAATTACCATAATACTCTTAAAAAAAATAATTAAGAGTGTCCAGATTCTCAAAATATACATATTTACTTCATTGAAATTTTGTCCCTTGGTTTTGTTAATATTAACTGACTTTGAAATCACATTTAAGCTATCTTCAGTTTGAACCAATAGCAAATTTTTGGCGTTTATTGAAAAAATGCTTAGATAAAAATATATTATATTTTGCAGATATAAGTACACCACGAGGCGTTCGACAATCAGAGAATCGTAGGGAAAGATATAATCATAATCCAGTGGATTCGCGGATATCACATCAGGATAGTATGGAGGTGATTCAGAGTCAGATGGGAGAACTAGGCCTCGACCCAGGTCGAAATTATGTTTATCGAAGTTAGTATATATTAATTTTTTGAACTAATAAAATATTGTTGTGATTTAGAAGAAAAATCAACATTTCATTTCATAACCGCCAATAAACTGTTCTTGCTGAACGGCGTTGGCTCCTGGAGACCTTTGAAACAAGTTTCGAATTCTGAATTAATAAGTACCTACATATTCTCTCGTATTTTTTCTCTGGACAAAAATGTTGTAGCTTTTTCCGTTTTCAAAGTAAATCCCATAAACCCATTTTCACTATTAATCGAAGTTCTATAAATTCTAGAAATTTATAATAATTTACCAAATTTATGGAAATTTATTGGAATTTGTGAAATTTGTCGAAATTTGTGATATGTGGAAAAACCAGCGATCGCCTCCCCAGGGTTTTCTGTCTTACCATCAGTTTTTTCGTTTTCATTGGGAAATGGAGAAAAATTATAAAAAATATGCAATTTTATAAGAAAATGTAATTTGTAACATGTTCAATCAATCCAGCTTATACAATTAGTCAGTTTAATTATTCATAGCTCTCTATGTGTATGTAATTTTCCGACGCCGCCTTTCCCCCCTCAGATCACTTCTCGGATCCGCGCCAGGCCTCACAGAGGTCTCCTCTAAATGGTGATACCTGTATTTGACTTTCAGCACGGTTGTTGTGGAAAATGCAGTGCGTTTAAAAAAGTTTTCATATTTGTCCTTTTTAAAAAAAAATATTGCATCTATCGTGGTGCATTTTTTTAGCCAGAACACCCAACTGGAGCACTGCTAGAAACCGGACAAAAACTTCGCGTTTCTAGAGTCCTATTATTATTATACCATTAAACCATTTCCCTTTCGGAGTAGGCGTTTCATGCCGATCGCGTTAATCTTACTCTTGTCCTTTTCTTGACAGGTCCATGCCTCGCTACCGTATAGTACAGTTGGTACGAATATAGAATTATGTATGGCCATTTTAGCTTTTTTTGATATTTTTTTATTTCTGAGCATGGACCCTGCTCTACCGATAACCTGCTTACCCTTATTTATGCGCCTATCTAACTCCCCATATGTTTTTCCTTCGCTAGTGAATAGGCTGCCCAGATATACGTACTTGTCAACTTGTTCTAATCTCTCATCATTTAGGACAATGTTGCACATTGTTTTCTCACTTTTTCCCTCAAACACCATGATTTTTGTTTTATTTACGTTAATTTTGAGTCCCATGTCCTTCATGCTTGTATTAAGTTTATTCAACATTCTTTGCAAGTCCTCGACTGATTCTGCCATAACAATCTTGTCATCTGCGAAAGCTAACCCACGTACCATCACTGTTTGGAGATCTACACCTTCTTCGTCAAAGAGTGCAGTTCTTAGGCACTTATCCATGAATATGATAAATAGCCACGAGGACATAACGCATCCTTGTTTCACGCCTTGCATAAAATGGAACTAGCCACTTGGTTTCCCATTTACCCTTACACTCGCTTTACTACCTGTATACCATATATTGTTTTTATTGCTTGTAGGAGCCCTCCATTTACTCCGTACTCTTTAAGGACTTCCCAAAGTTTACTTCTATTAACCTTGTCAAATGCTTTTTCTAGGTCAATAAATGCACAGAAAACTATCTTTCCTACTCTCAGGTTTTTTTCTGTGATCTGTCTTAGGCTGAATATCTGATCTGTCCATGATCTTACTGGCATAAAACCACTTTGGACTTCCCATATCTTTTCTTCTGTGATTTCCATTACCCTACGAATAAGTATTTTTGAGTATATTTTACTTACGGTACTTAGTAGACTGATACCTCTGTAATTGCTGCAGTTGCTTTTGTCTCCATTTCTTTTGTATATTGGTACGATAATCGCTTTTCTCCAATCGTCTGGGACTTCTCCCGTCTCGATATATAAATTTATCAATTCGCACAACCTGTGAGGTATGTACTCGCCACCGTATTTAAGCATTTCAGCGCTAATACTGTCTACACCAGCAGCCTTACCGTTTTTCAAGTTCTTTATTATGTCTCTGACCTCAGTGGCACAGACTTTTCCAATTGGGATTTCTAATGCATTATGTTCTATGACGCAGTTTTGTTGTCCTATATCTTCACCTCCTAATAGTTCTTTAAAAGAGTCTTTTAAAGCGTCTACTATCCCGTCTATATCATATAGCATTTCACCTTTGCTGTTTCTCATGCTGGCAAACTCTGTACTTTTACTTTCCTTCAACTGTTTATATAATAGTTTCATTATTCCTTCAAATTAGTTTTGCATTTTGTTCTCTTCTTCTGTTCTGATTTTCTATTTACTCTCTTTGACTAGTCGTTTAACTTTCCTATTTTTGTGTCTGTAATCATTCTTGATCCTTTTTCTCTCCTCATCGCTAAGACCTGTCATGTTCAGCGTTTTGTTGTTCGCTTCTTTTTTTTCCTTTTTGGGCTGCCTCAATTTCATCATTCCACCATGCATCACTAGATTTTCTCCCTACAACTGCCGTACCACATACTTCGGTTGCAGTTTTAACGATGATATCCCGTAGCAAAGTCCACATGCCCTCTATATCTTTATTGTTTAATAACCCCTTCCAAATTGTCTCATCTATACGTTCGTTCAACCTATTTTGAAAGTCTATTCGCACTTCCGGTTTCTGTAAATTTTCAATCTTTATTCGCGTTTGTTTTGTTTTTTTTTGTTCTCTTTCTTCGCCATCCCCGCCCTAAATTTTTTTTGGAGACTAAGAGGTAATGATCAGTATTCCATTCGGAACCCCTCATTACTCTTGTATCTTTAACTAGTTCTCTTAGTCTTTCATCCGCAATAACAAAGTCAATTATACTGTGGCTATTTCCTTTACGCCAGGTGTACATGTGGATCATTTTATGTCTAAACCAAGTATTTGTAATAAATAGGCCCTTTTCTAAGCATAAGCTAACTAATTTTTCCCCGTTATAATTTTTTCTTGTTGGATCCCCAAATTTACCTAGCACCCTTTCTGTATCTGTATCCTGACGTTGGAGACCGACCCATCCGTTCATATCTCCTAGCAGAATTATTCTTTCACCTTGATCGCAAATACTTATTGTGTCATTTAAAGTGTCCCAGAAGGCGTCTTTGACTTCTGTCGGGTCACTATCAAGTGGGGCGTAGCACGCTATGATAAATAATCTTCTGATTTCTACCTTCATTCTAACCCACAACAATCTGGGAGATACAAAACCATGATCTTTGGGATGTTCTTTTGCTTTTTCATTCATAATTAAACCGACCCCCTGACTACCATGTTATTCACTGTTCACTCCTGACCATATTTCAAAACCGCCTTTCAACACCCCATTTTCTATGTTTCTACTTTCGCAACCCTTTTTCTTCGTCTCAGGTACACATAAAATATCTAGTTTCCTTGCATGCATAGTTTCTCGTAGTTCTCTTACTTTAAGATCATTCACTCCTCTAGCATTCCAAACACCCAGTCTCCGTTCATCGCCTGAAACTCAAACTTTACGTTTACCGTGTGTATGCATTTTGTCAATCAAAGTTTCAGTCCATTCCGAGGCTACTTTATTTGTTTGTATTATTCATGTTTAGATTGTACACCCAACTATCACCTTCATGCGCGAAATATGTTTTGCGAGCCGAAATCATGTCCAAGTCCTTCTCTCGGCGAAAAGAGTATAGATATTAAATTTTCTTCTGCTTGAAATATTAAAATAGTTATAATAATTGAACTGCAATATTATAATTTTTAATCCCTAGTGTAAACAATCTCTGAAATACTGTGTAGCTCTTGATTTATGAAATTCTTTGAAACAGCGTTTAAACATTATTATGAAAATTCAGTGAAAATCATTAAAATTAATCCCTGGAATCTCTCAAAAAGCCTTAACATGTCAAAAATTCTTAGAAAAACAATTTTTTGAAGTTCCGTTGAAACTATTAAAACCAGACGAAAATTTTCTGAATTAATCCCTCGAAGCTCTCAAAAAGCCTTACAGTCAATTTAAAGTTTACTCCCCCCCTCCCCCCACTATAATAATATAAATTGACTTTATGATTGCATTTGGACTATCTTTATTTGGGACCAATTATAAATTTTTGGGGTTTGTTAAAAGAATTCTTTAATAAAAATCCATATATTATATTTCACAGATGGAGTTTATCATGTGATATCTAATACGCAGCCTTCACATCAAAATTCAATAGTGAGGACGACCAACAATCGTGACGCGATCTTAAATGCCTTGAGGGTAACGTATCAAGAAGAAGAAGAAGAAGAAGAAGGGCAAGAAGAAGAAGAATCCTACCGAGGTCTGGGTTCTAATAATGAATAATAATATATAATGATTTCTTTTAACTGAGAAAAAAATATTGGGATTTAGAAAAAAAAATCAAAAATTCATTTCTTAACGACTAATAAATTTTTCTCGCAACAAAAACAAAAACAAAAATTTATAGGCGGTTATAGAAAAAGGCCCCTCAATTATTAGTAAATTGACTTTAAATTTAACACAATTTAGTAGTTCTAAGTGTAAGAATTTTGTATCCATGAAATAATGAATAACTATATTTTTCTTACAGAAACATCAGAAGAGATTGAAGACACTTTTGAACCAGGGTTTATGGTTCGGCATGGTGATCACGGTAGAGAAGTTGGATTCTGGGTTACAAGCACACGCAAGTTTTATACGAGACGACAACTGAATTCAGGTAATTTAAAAGCTAAAATACAATTTAAAACCAACATTAGAGAATCTAAAACCGTCCTCTGGAGCCGCCCCCAAAATATTTTATAAAATAGTTTTCACTCGAAGTGAGGAACCATCCATAAATTACGTAACAGCTTTTTTTAGGAGAAGGGTAGACTTTACGGATTATTACACAGAGGAAGGGGGTTAGACTGATGATGTTACATAGTTTTTTTGAACTATCAACCCTATAGAAAATCCATATATCCAAAATGATAGTCTAACGTTAAAGTTCTGTATCATTACAATTAAAGGTTGTAATAACTTTATAAAGACTTCAATAACATTCTAATTATATTATCATATCCAAGAAAACAAGAACTTTTACAATTTCTGAAATAACTGCTATCCCAAAATTATGAAACATTCTTTTATGTTGCTTTCGCTTCTCATTATTTACTAAATCGACCCTTAGATTTGGTCATCTACTTTTCTAGATTTGACGAAAGATTCATTATTATAACGTATAATTATTTATGAAGTAAAAACAATGCGTAAAAATATCTGAAACATTCAGTCAAGAATTAAAATCTCCTAAATTGTTCCTAAAAACATAAAGTTCAGTGATTTAATGAAAGATTTGATAAAATGGTATAATCTCGTTTTATTAAAATTAATGTGCGTTCATTATGATCTCAATCCTTCCTTAATATGTTTAGGTTAAATAAATGTATAATTAAATGAGTGGAGATGTTCAATAGCATTCAGAGAAATGTTCTCTTGTATCAGAAGGATTCTTTTTGCCACAAATGGAATTTCCTATTGAATTTATGGTTAAAAGCAATTTTATTTGTCTCAAAAAGAATCTTTTGGTTGAAAATATTAGCCCTTTGCAACAAACTTCACCTAATCATTGCAGCCAAATAATTCTGTTTGTGTAAAAAATATATTTAAGTGGTTCAAAACAAAACAGGCAAGAGGCAGATGCTTTTGTTACAAGACAACTTTTTCTCCGATTGAGTTATTTTAAAATGCTAGTACAAATTTCTTTGTTTCGATGAAATGGTTTTTTGATCTAATAAAAGTTTTTACCTAATTTCAAATGATTTTTCTCATTTGTATGTAATTTTTGGTTAAATGAAAAAAGTTATGTTAAAGAAACGGTTTCTTTAATTTAAAACAAATATTTTTTTGAGTGATTCTAGAATTCAGAGTCTCTCTGATATTTTCCATTTTCGGCACTGATCCATTTTGAAGATATTTACTATTGAAAATTCGCGAAATTGTTAAATTTTGAAATTATAGTTAGAAGTCATGAACCATTTTAAAGATTTACAATTGAAAACTCTTCAATTTTTAAGATGTATGTATTATAAATTATCCAAAGTAAGAAAATTTGCACCGTAAAACATTAGAATTGCAGATTTTTTACTGGTAAAGCTTGAAAATTGCACTTTTTTTTGTCAATTTTCAAATTGAAAATATATATGATCAAAAACTACTATTTAATTTCCAAGTTTAATATTTTAAATGTATATGTAAACACTTTTTGGAATAATTCAATTTTAAAGATATAAAATTGAAAGTTCTTCATATTCAAATATTTGCAATTTAAAATACTTGAATTTTTAAGATTTACAATTGAATATTCATTGATTCGAAAAGTTTTCACTTTAAAATTATGTAATATAGAACGATTTTTTCAATATATGGGTTAATTTTGAAGATTTACAATGGAAAATTGTTCAACTTTTGAATTTGCAATTGAAGATACTTCAATTTTAAAGATGTATAAATCAATATCTTTAAACTTTGCATGATTTTGAAGATCAAAAGGCAAAATTTTTCAAATCTAAGTCATCCAAGTTGAAGAAATTTTAAATGTAAATTATCAGAATGACAGCATTTTCAATTATAAAACTCAAAACAGGTTTAATTTTGAATTGCAAATTTTCAAAACTAAAAACACTTTAATTTTAAAGATTTACAATTCAAACTTCTACAATTTTCAAGGGTTACAATTAAAAATTATTCAAAATTCTTCAATTTTTAATCTTTGCAATTAGAGATTCATAAACTTAAAATGTTTATACATAGTTTAAAATAATATGATTTCAAATGTTTTTTTGGAGTAGACAGTTCCATTTTGAAGATTCACCATAGAAAATTCTTCAATATTGGAAATTTTGAAGATTGAAAATTAAAAAATATTCCATTTTTAGGATATAAAATTGAACTTTATTTAATTCTATAAATTTGCATATGAAAATTCTTTAATTGCGAACAGTAAAAATGACAGCAGTGAGTTTTTTTAATTCTGATAATTTTGTGCGTAAAATATATGAATATATAAAAGGAATGGTACACAGAAAAACATCAAAAATGAGACACCGAAAAATGAGAATGCAGCTATGTTCATGTTACAGTTTCACACCAGAAGTATTCTCATTTTGAGAAAAAAAAATATCAATTGAAGGTGGGTGGGGGGTCTCGACCATTTTATTACAACATGTTACATGGGTCAGGAGAAGGGTAAAAAATTGGCGAAAAATGTGTTATGTAATTTATGGATCGCCCCTAAGGGGCCTTCTATAAACCACGTGGTTCGTATGGGGGGAGGGGGTCAACCTAGTACCACGCAATGGCGAAAACTAAAGGAAAAGTCGGAAAAACAGATCACATGGGGAGTGTAAAAAATCACCTGAAATTGGGGCACGTGCTTTATTGAAACCCCCTTAAGTTCCTCGAAGCACGTATCAATATTGATAAACGTTGCTCTTTTTGTTACGCCTAATGTTTTTGAACTAAAGAAAATTGTTGGGAACTTTAAAAAAAATCAAGTTTCTTGGACAACTTATCAGTAGACTCTCAATTTAGTAGATACATATTAGAAGTTTTTAGTTCAATTTTTTTTTCAAATCTTTGACTTAATTATTGAATATGTTTTTCTTACACAATCAGCAAATCCAAGACCTAGTGCGATTACCCGATACGATACAGTTTGGAGCGGTAATGACCATGTTGCAACACGTACGGCAGATAACGAGTGGGTGAGGCCACGATCATACATTATCAATCACAGGAATGATAGGAATCAACAATAGAAGCACTTCCTTGTCCTGCGGGTAATTTACAAACTACAATACATTCTGAAATAAATATATTGTAAAATGGCGTCTAAACCATCCAGCTTTTTTAACATGGTGTTCTTCATTCAAGGTTAATTAAATATAAAATTTCCCATACTTAAGGGCATGTACCAGAGTGTTAAGTGACCAATTACATGGTTTATATTCCACGGCTTAATAATTTTAAAAGTGTAAATATTTTGTTGAAATTTCGGGAAATGGTATATTTGGAACCATTTCCCAAAATTTTAAAATGTAAATTTAAATTTAAAAAAAGAAGCTTGATGGTTTAGACACAATTTACAATATATTTATTTCAGATCTATCTCGTCTATCTGTCCATTTCTGTCAATTATATAATCATAAATAAATATATATATATATATATAATTATAAATTATATATCATTGTCTATCTGGTCCATTTGAGGTTATACTTTGTTTAAATAGTACTATTTAATTCATTTTTAATTTGGAATGTAACCGAGAACAGGGCTTTAGATCGCTAGCTTAGAAAGAATCCATAAAATTGCATTATTTAAAGAAAACAAACACTCAAATTTACGCCAGACAAACGTGCACTCATATATTTCAAACCATTTCCTAACACAATATATTCATTTTTATAATACCAGAAAATATTTATTGTTTACAGAATCGAGTAAACAACAAGAGGCGAATGAGAAGTTCTATAATTTTCAATATTTAAATTTAAAATTGTTTCATTGGTAAAATTTTAATGTTTTAATTTTTAAGTTTAGACGCTGTTCAAAAATTTGCAATTATTCTCTAATTCCTGTACTTTTTGATGAATTTTTAAGTTTATTGAGTAATAATGATGATAATAATAATAACAATGGTGGCGTTTTAAATATCACTGATTTTAAATTTAAATGGCTTCAATTTAATTATTTTCTAATAACATTTTACGAGGCTTTTAGAATATATGCCGGTATCCTATTCTAATGCTATTAACTTTTAATTTTTCATAATGCAGCGAAATATTTTTCTTTCGACCTAGGTTGACAAAATTCAAACGCAATAATTCACAGAAAATCGAAAAAAAATGCAGTTTTACTTAAAGCAATTTTTTGGGTGCAAAATGGTAAATTCTTGCATACTTTCGCATAAAATAATGAAACTAAAATAAGAGAAAACAGTATGAACATAACAATATACAAAAAAGTACCAGATTTGCATGTTGGTGGCGGAAGTGAGAACGTGTTTAGTGACAGGTGGAGAGAGAATTTTACGGAATTTGTGTGGAAGGTGTGAGTGGAGTGTGAGGGTGGAAGCCGAGGAGGTGAGTAGGGTTGTGTGGGGTGAATTGGGGAGATAAAAAGTGAGTTTCAGCGTGGGTGGGAGGTGTTATCTAGCTGGATAGGGAAAGTGAGGTTAGGTTGGCAAGTAATCGGGGGAGTTCGTGGTCAGGAGTCCTGGGCTTTCAAGGGTTCAAGGGTGGTTCTCGAAAAGTTAGGGGATGCTAAGGGAGAGAAAGGGGTGTCTGCAGGGACTGAGGAGTTGAAAAAAAAGGGGGAAAAAAGGGAAAATTTGGCGGCGAAAGACGCCAACATTTTGCAGAGACATCTGT
>CAKNYM010050362.1:191626-215411 GCA_932195095.1 Andricus curvator
GAAGCGAAGAAGGCAATGCGATAAGAGCGAGCGGCGTTAGATATAAGTTGTGGAAGGATGTTAGTTTTAAGGGTTACTTGTAAGAAAATTCTGTAAAAAATGGAAGTGTGAGCAAGTCAATTTTTTAAGGCCAGCAGGCTAAAAAATAAACGTTTATCTATCCACAAAAAAGTAACAGATTCAATTTTTGTTAACAGAAATGGCCCAAACGATGTGAGTATAGTGTGAGTTATGGTGTAACCTAATAAAATTATTTTTTATCATCATTACTAAAGACTGATAATATCAATATTAATTTTGAAAATTAATATTATCAGGTTTTATTATTATTGTTGAAAACTAATATTATTAGATTTCTCTGTAACTCACACTATACATACATTGTTTAGGCCATTGTTGTTTAAGAAATTGAAAAAACAGATTCTTTGGTACCTGATACTATGAGTATTAAGATTAAATATAATATTTCGTAACTTGAATTACAAAAAGTGTAATCTGAAATCAAAAAGTGTTAATTAAAAATTTTATTTTATTTATTAGGCAGAATTTCAAATTTTCTTGCCTAATATTTCAAAAGGAATGAAAATGAACTATAATTTATTTAAACTATAATACTTTAGTCTACAAATTCCTATATATTTATTTACCGCAGACTTGACAGTCTTTCCCTTTTTTCTCATTGAATTATTATTATTATTATAGAATTGAAATTATTATTGAAAGCTAAACTATATTCTTTAGAATTTTTTTTTTTTTCTTTGTTAAAGATTCCTAATTTTAATGAAAATCTCATCTTTTACTTCTCGTCTTTACTTTCTTCAAATTAATTTTATTAAGAGAAAATCTGTATTGAGAATTCGTCTTTTTTGGTTTAGTTCAACTGTTTTTTGCATTAAATACAAATATTTTATGGTTGAAATATCAACTTTTCCATTTTTTGTTAAAAAAATGATCTTTTTCAGTTTAGGGATTCAACTATTTGGTTGAAAATTTATGTAATTTGTTGACCATTCATCTTTTTGGTAGAAAATTAATCTTCTTGGTTAAAATTTCATATTTATGGTTGAAAATTCAACTAATTATTTCAAAAATTCACCGTAAACACATTAACTCTCAGAAAAATAAACGGATCGAATTGAGCTTTGGCATTTTGTTTTTTTGGCCCAAAAAGAAAGAAAGAGTTCGTTAACCAACATTGCTTGACCAACGGTTATGGTTTTATCCATAGAAAATCGAATATTCCATTTTTACGCCAAACGACGGCAGATACTTAAAAAAGTTTCAGAAAATGAATTGAAGATCTTTAAATTATCTACCATTTTTGTTGTTACCATTTTTGGATTAAATTTGTTTTTTTTGGATTCATGCATCGAAACTGAGTAAGTCGCAAACTCTAATTTTAAGCGAAACGACAGGTAAGTAAAAAAGTTTAAAAGAAAAATTGTAGATTTTCAAAAGATCTATAATTTTTTTTAACGATTTTTTGATAAGACTTAATATTTTCGTTTTATTCTTTGGAAATACCATACAAAAATCGAAAATTCACATTTTGATCCAAAAGACGCAAAGTATGAGAAAAAGTGTCAGGAAGTAATTATAGCTTTTGAAAGGTACTATAATATTTCTCATACACATTTTTTAATAGGACTTGTCATTTTGGTTTTATTTATTGAAAATACTATGAAAAAAAATAGAAAATTGCAATTTTGAGCCAAACGACGTCATTTTCGGAAAAAAATATAAATGAAAAAATATTTAAAAAAATATATATAATGGAATTAAAAATTCAAACTTTTGAATCAAACGACGCAAGAGAAGAGAAAAAGTCTTAAAGATCAATAATAGCTTCCAAAAAGTCATACCAAATTTTTTTAAACGATTTTTTCATAATACTTGTCATTTTGGTTTTATTTTTGGATGAAAATTCAGCTATTTTGTTGAAAATTCATGTATTCTATCAAAAAGATTGTATTTTTTGGTATTTGCTACGGACATGACCTTGAACCGATACCGGATATGACTCCCAGCGCTCGGAGCGGCAGAAATCGGAATTTCTCGTTAGATGAAAATCTAAATAATATCGGGTGATATTAAAATATATATATTTTTGTATAGATGCATATGTAAATAAAAGAAGCTAATATTCACTATTTGAAAAGTTTTATTTGAGAAATAATATTCGAAAAAGGCAAACGGTAATTGTAGGTTTTCAAATGCACATACATTCTTTAAACCGGTGTAAACATAACCTCAATATAATTATTTAAATTGACAGCTCATTATGAATATTATAATAAGAACTGGATTTGATTCAATTAAACATGGAATTGAGTTTCATCATGAGACTATTAAAAAAGGAAAGGCTTTGTCTATAATACATGTTATTAGAGTAGAGGAAATCCGAATAAACGATATTAGTAAAAGAAGTCAAGTCAGTGTCATTCGTCAGACTTCCGTAAATTCTCTTCCTTATTCTGTTTAATTGGAGGTATAAATACCTCCAAACAAATGATTCATTCAAGACCTAATCATTCTTAATTTAGAGCTCCTTTAGTCCTCCTATAATCTCAACTGTATTTTTTAAGTCCTCCTTCAATCCTTCACAACGACCCATTATTTTCCGAGTCCTACTTTAAACCTCCTACAATCTCCCAGTATTTTAAAGTCCTCCTTTAATCCTCTTACAACCTCCCAGTCAGGGGCCGCTTCAGACTATCGGCCGCCCGGATGCAAATTTCGATTTGCCGCCCCTTTTAATTTGAATTTTTAAATCAAAGTATTTAGAACTCTTTCAATTGAAAATTATAATAATAGATACATAATGAATCATAAGAAATAATAATTATAATAAATAATGATAATTGAATTATAAATCCGATGTATGGGCCTACAATAGGGTCGGAAAGTTTGCATGACGTCAGTAATGATAATAATGGGACTAGAGTAATAAACCTTGCAGCTTCAAAGAACCTCGTTGTCAAAAGCACCTTTTTTAAGCATAAAAATATACATAAGGCCACCTGGACATCACCAGATGGTACCACTCACAATCAGATTGATCACGTTCTAATTGACAGAAGACGTCATACAAACATTCTCGATATAAGATCGTACAGGGGAGCGGATTTAAATTCAGAACACTTTCTCGTGATAGTAAAATTAAGATCTAGGCTAGCGTTAAGTAAGAAAACAAGCCGCACAGAGCCAACAGTTCGTTTCAATATAGATAAGTTTAAAACACCAACAGAAATATTAAATTATCAAGTTGAGATTTCTAATAGTTTCGACGTTCTCCAAGAACAGAGAGACGATAACGATACGTACGTGGAGGACTCGGAAACCCTGTGGAGCAATATGAAAAAGGCGATGAAGACAGCCGCGAAACTTACTATAGGTTTAAAGAAAGTAACCAGAAGCAAACCATGGTTTGACGAAGAGTGCAAACTTTGGTTTGAAAAACGTCGGAAGGCCAAACTAATTAGTTCACAAAATATGTGCGATCAAACACATAAGAAGTATCTCGAGATTAGTAAAAGTACAAATAGGCTTTACAGATCCAAGAAAAGGGAGTGGGAAATTATAAAGAAAGGCTTCCAAAGTAGAACGGAAGTAATGAGGGACGAAAATGGCAATCTAGTAGCCGATGCGACAGAGAGACTGAATTTATGGAAAAACGATTTCGATAAGCTATTAAATGTAAGCAAAGCCCCCGTTGAGGGTAATCTCGGTGAAATCCAAACTGCCTATCTACTGATTGATGATCCTACTGATGTAGTAATAGAAATGGCCATCTATTATTATTCCCATATTTAAGAAAGGCGATAAAACGAACTGTAACAATTACCGGGGAATTTCACTTGTGCCTTCGTGCTATAAGATCCTGTCCAATGTTATCTTAAGTAGGCTAACTTCTTTTGCCGAGGAAATCATTGGGGAATACCAGTGTGGATTCCGCCGAAACCGATCTAAAAGCGATCAAATGTTTACAATTAGACAACTGTTAGAAAAGAAATGGGAATTTAATGTAGTACATCAGCTATTTATCGATTTCAAAAAAGCTTACGACTCTATTATACGCGCGCGAATGTACTGGATCCTAGAGTTGTTGGGTGTACCAAGAAAATTAGTTAGACTTATCGAAATTTGCTTAAGCGGCAGTAGGGTTAGAATACGCATAAACGGAAGTTTATCTGAAGAGTTTTCGATTCGCGATGGCCTGAAAAAGGGCGATGCACTTTCGTGCGCCCTTTTCAACTTAGTTTTAGAATACGTGGTCAGACAAGTACAAGCGAATCCGATCGGTGCTGCCCTCAATGGTATAATACAAATTCTTGGGTATGCGGATGATCTCGACTTACTAGGGGATGATAAAGAACCCGTAGCTAAAAATGCAGAAATCTTGATCACAAAGGCCAAGGTATTGGTTTGGAAGTTAGCGAATCGAAGATAAAATATATGACCTTCGCCAGATCTGAACAAAGTAATGTAGGCGGGGATCTAATGGCCGGAAATATGAAATTCGAAAGGGTTAACGAGTTTAAATACCTCGGGTCTATTATAACTAGCGAAAATAACCTTAAAACGGAAATCAACGCGCGGCTGCACGCTGGCAATGGGTGCTATTATGCAGCAAACACGCTACTAAAATCGCGATCGCTATCTAGAAACATCAAAATGAGAATTTAGAAAACGATAATAATGCCGGCCGTCACGTACGGGTGTGAAACGTGGGCGCTGACGAAGGGAGTGGAGAATAGGTTTAGAGTTTTCGAAAATAAAGTACTTAGAAAAATCTATGGTCCAAAGAGGGATGAAGAGACTGGTGAATGGAGAAAACTGCATAATGATGAGCTGCATGCTCTTTACGGGTCAGCAAATATTAATAGAGTAATGAAAGCGCGTAAATTAAGATGGGCGGGCATGTAGCAAGAATGGGCAATGAAAGAACAGTGGCGCAAGTTTTAAGAGGGAAACCGACTGGTAAGAGACATCTAGGCAGACCGAGAAACAGATGGGAGAAAAATTTAAGGGATGATCTAGAAGAACTAGGACATGATTACTTAAACTGGATGGAGGATGCACAGGATAGAGATGCGTGGCGGTTTCGGGTAGATGAGGCAATGAACTTTCGAGTTCGAATTGCTAATCGATAATAATTGAATTATGAATAAATTAATACTTTAATCAATTATTACATTATATGCTAATTGTTTTTAAAGGGAAAGTAATAATCTCAAGTATATCTTGTTATTGTTTATTGAAATATTCATTTCACGAAAACCATTAGGATTAGTCAACCGTAACAATTTACATAGTTTTAAGTAAAAGATTGACGTCTCGCTTTTGCCGAAGCAAAAGCATGGATGATTGATTCATAATCAATTAAATCTGGTAGGTCTCTATAGCTCTAGTAGCTAAAGCTGACATTCTTCCATAATGCATGGTATTACTACGAAAAAGACCTTTTAGCACTTGCGACGGTAACGGGTGAAGTAAGGAGAATTCGAAAGGAACGTAAGTGTTTGGATAAATCGACGTTAGGCAGTTTTTGTGTATGTAATTCAATATCCCAATTGGTGACATCTTCGCAGTAATGTGCAGTAGAATTTCACTAAGCTCATCTCGCAAAGCTGTGGCATCGATGTCGCACTCATTTGCAGCAGTTAAAATCAATCAATCAAGAATCTGAAACCGTGCTTCTATGCAAACAGTAATTGTTTCGATACCTGATCAGCATGCTCGTAAATGTCTGTGCTTCAGCCACAGCAAAAATTTAACAACGCTCATTTCATTTTACAAACAGAGGTCCTTGTGCTCCATATTGCGAAGAAGTCGACAGGACGCTACAAGAGGTACAGATGCAGGCTCAATGTAGGATTGTAGGGTCTCACGTCATCCTACTTTGAGCCTCCAATGGTTCAGTAAGGTAGGACATGGAGGCTCTAATTACAGCCTACTTTAAGCCTGCAAGTGGAGAAAACGGAAATATGTGCCATTTGGGAGGCCTAAAGTAGGATGTACATTTATAGAAATAAGTCCTCCTTATAGCCCCTTTAAGCCTACGAAGCTGCAGACTGTGGAGGCTTGAAGTAGGGTTAAAATTTCGACTCGGAACGTGTGGCTAGATCCACGGGGGTGAAGCCTCGTGATAAAAATTGAAAACAAATATTTCCAATATGGCCGCTTATGGAGTGAAACGTGCGCTCATGTGAGAACTGGGGGAACCAAAATCGCAAGCGGCCGTGCGGGCGGGATATTCAAATTTGAAATATTGTACTTATTAATGTTGTCAATCATTTGTAATACCGTTCATTGATATCATTACATACAACAATTAAAGTACACAATAACATCAATAATTGGTATTAGACATTATTGACAACATTATTTGTAGATGGAATTTGATAGAAATTATTTTTAAAAACAATAAACAAAGATTCTGAGCATGAGTTTTTATTCGACACAAATCACTGTATGATTAATTTATTTGATGTTTTCAATTGTCAGTTTCCAGTGCTACCATACTAACGATTTCAAAGTTCACTAGATTTTCGCAAACTGAATATTTTTAAATTCCCTAGAAAGGACCCCAGATCGAACTGGGCCGGAAGTCAGATTTGCTACCGGAAGTTCCTATGCTGGCTTCACCCCCGTGGCTAGATCTGCTCGCATCGGGACAGGCTATAATAGTGAAGAAAGTAGTTCATTTCATCATTATTGTACTGACTGAAGTTGCGCTCTCTATTAATGCATTGTCATCACGTGTAAACTTCGTATTGTCGTTTCTTTAATACTGTCATCAGCCCAGCAAGACAATATTTTAAAACATTGACAATATTTGTTAAGTCATGCATCTTTGCACGGATCTTCTTTGCATGGGGTTTAAACCTTAAACAAATAAATATACATAATACGCTACAAGTGTTTAAAATATTGTATAATATTCAAAAACAAACATTTGTTCTGCATTAACATTATGAATCACCTAGGTATGAGGTTGCTTCTATACCTAAAAAATTGAAAGCGCTCAGGAAAAATGAAAAGTTGGTCAGCGAAAGTCAGGGAATTTCGAAATTGGGATTTTGTAGCTACCCTGAAATATTGGTCAAATCATTAATGTCTAAACGGGTAAACGTAGAAATTATTCGAATTGTTGAAAAGTTTAACTGGTCAAGCGCGGTACACCAATTTTAATTATGGTATTTACTTAAATAAAAAAATATATACTAAAAATGTAATAATCATTGAATACTGCCATAAATTTGGTATAATTCATCTTTGGGGAGAAATAAGGTGAAGTAAGGATTTTTTTCTTGTTTCTACAGCCAGCAGATAGTTGGGCTAAGCGCACGCTTTTTTTTTTCTAGCACAATTTTTAAATTCAAAACGAAACAAATGTTCAACAGAATAGTTAAATTTGTCACCAAAGAGATGAATCTTTAACCAAAAAAATTATTTTTTGACGACGTAGTTTCACTTTCAATCAAGCAGTTGAACTTTTGACCAAAAACGATGACCTTTTAACGAAGTAGTTGCTTTTTAAACAAAAAGTTAACTTTCAACGAAATAGTTTAATTTTCTACCAAATTGTTAACTTTTCAAGCCAATAAGGCGATATTTCTATAAAACTGTGAAATTTTCACCAGAAAAAATTCTTTTAACAAAGCATGTTTCAATTGATATTCAACCTAAAAAAATGTCATTGAAACAAAAAAAAACACTAATTTTCAACAAAATAGTTGAATCCTCAACCAAAACAGATAATTTTCAACCGAACAGTACATTTTTCACCAAAAATGATAAATTTACAACCAAGAAGATTGATTTTCTACCAAAAAAGACCAATTTTTAGCGAAGTATTCATTTTCAACCGGAAAAGATCAATTTTTAATTAAAAATATATATTTCTAACGAAAGATGGAATATTCACAATTTCAGGGAAAAATTTAATTCCCGAACAAAAATCGAATTTTCAACAAATAGTTCGATTTTCAACCAAAGAGATGAATTTTGAAGTAAAATAATGAATCTTCAACAAAGAAATTAAATTTCAAGAAAACAGTTCAACTTTAGAAACAGTTCAATTTTAACAAAAAGTTGAATTTTCATCCAAAAAGTTGATTCTTTATTCAGGAAGATTAATTTTCTGCAAAGAGATGAATTATTATCAATAAAATACATGGACGCATGCCCTTTCTTGTTTTTGGTTTATATTTTAGGGGTAGGTTCCTACCAATATAGGACTAATTTACCCCAAGTTCTAACTGCAAAACTTTTTTTACGAAAAATTATAAACAAATTAAAAAATAAAATTAAAAAATTCTATTTTCTTAAAATTGAAAAACGCCAAAAGTCAGTCAGTATAGATCTTGAATTTTTCTCAGTTTCAGCATGCACATAAAAAAATGTTTCATTTTTCTTACTCTTGAACTTGAAAAATAAAATTATGATATGAAAATAAAATAATTCAATACGTTTATTGACAAATAGGCCAGAAAACTTGGTAAAAGGCATCTTATACAAAATTCGAATCAAATTCAAATAGTCGAATTAAAATGTACCTTGATGAATGTTCATCCGGAAATAACTTGAAAATGTATTTTTTTTATTTTTTTAATGTTGAAAAAATATTTAAAGCATGGTTTCGGATAATTACACATGTGTCGAGTCATTTTTTGTTAATAAAAAAATACTCTGATAATTTTAAAGAATTGTTACTAAATGAAATAAATTATGCCATGCATATTGAATTCACTGAAATTTTCTCGCTATAATAAAGAAATTTCTATAAATTGTATACAACTAATACAATAACTAATGTACAAAAAAAAAGTTTAATTAAATAAATTAACAATCTCGAATTGACACTCACCAAAAATTAAAACAGGCTTGGCTGCCCAGATATGTATATGCTGAATGAGAATAGAAAATGTTTGATCCAAAAAAATTATTCTGTTCTACGAAAATCAAGATTAGAGATCGCGACAGATATTTTTTTCCTTAAAATCCAAAAGAAAATATATTTTTTCTATAATTCGCGAAAAAGTGCCAGTTTTTCCACCTGTTTTTGGTGTAAAAAGTTACCGATTTTTGCTCGATGACGTGGCGCATGCGCAGTGCCGACCTTTCCGGGCAACAGTGACAAAAGTGGACAGATGCAGTGGAAAAAGTAAATGGACAGTGATAAAAGTGAGGCACAGTGGAAAAAGTAAATGTTATTTCGGGTGGGTTCGTGCTGCCTCGGGTGGACTCGTGCATCGTGCGCAGCCAACTTCATTCTATTTTCCGACTGTCGTCCCTAACCTAAAAGCAATTTCCTGAAAAGTCTCGATTTGTGTATTTTGTATGTACTTTTGTCACTTGGCAAAAGCAAAAAAACACGGTCAGTTTCTCCGAAAATACTGTGCTTGGTTTTTTTCACGAAAAATCGGAAGTTTTGAAGCCCTCAACTTTATGGGCCAACTATTCAATTGTGAGAACCAGCTTATTATTACTGCCATATTATTGCCATGGTTTTGATAATTACCATTGTCATTGTTGCGCCAATCGACAAAAAATCGCCTTCTTTTTACACAAAAAACAGGTAAACAAAAACTAGCACTTTTTAACAAATTATAGAAAAAGTATCGTGTCCCACACATTGAAAAAGCGACGATTTAAAACTCGTGTGATAGCCACCCTCGCTCCGCTCGGGTAGCTAACTTCACACTCGTTTTAAATCTCTCGCTTTTTCAACTTGTAGCACAATATACTATTTTTCATTGTATAATAATAATTTCAAAAAATATTAATGCTAAAAGTAAACTAAGCAACTGAATTGGAACTAAAATTTGAATAACATTTTTTTAAATTATTTTATAAAAAAAATGATATATCGGAAAAGTCATTTTTGCATATTTTTCATACTGGGTCGAAAAAGAACAACTTTTTGCCTGAAAATAAAAATTGAACGATTGAGAAAGAATTAATCACGCTCATTGAAATTAAAAGATTCAAACGCTTAAAGATAAAATTGTTTTAATTTGAAGTTATAAAAACTGAACCGCAAATTAAAACACTTAAAGTGGAATATTTTTGAATTTTTATCTTTTAAAATCAAAGCTTAAAAAAATGTTAAATCTAACGCTCAATAATTTTCGCGTATAACATGGAAGTTTTAAACAATTTGAATCTAAATTTTTGTAAACAACGCTATTATTTTCAATACTATGAATTGAAGAATGGATCAAAAAATTTATAAATTTTCAAAATTATATCATTTCAGACAATTTTAAGCTAGAAACATTAATTTATATATTAAAATTTGTTTCAAAATCCTTTAAAATATTCTGTTAAAAAAATTTGTTTTAATGAAATCATTTCAAAATTTTCCAGGAATCTAATAATAATTTTATTATCTTGGAACTCGAATTTTACACACCATTTTTTATAAATCCTGGAAAAGTGAAACAATTACGATAAAATCATCCAGATTCTTTTTTGAAAATTTTGGAAATCTTATTAAATATTCTCTTAAAATTAATTTCAAAAAATCTACATTGTGTTTCAAATTTTTTGGAATCTTTTCACGTTTTAAGTTATTTTAAGATCTTTTCAAAATTTCCAAATATATTTTAAACCTACTCGATTATTTTCCAAATGAATAATTTTTCAATTGTCATTCATTATTCAAAACAAATTTAATCTTTTTAAATCAATTTTTCAAAATAAAAAATCATTTAAAATTTTCCCCGCAAACTTGAAATTTTTTTTTCATTTTTTTATACCTTCAAAGATGCTTGGAAAGCTTCAAAATTTTATTTCGATATCTTCAAAAATCTAAATTTAGTTTTTTATTTTTCGAAATCTTTTCCAGTTTTAAATTAAGTTTGGATCTTCTCAAAACTTGTAAATATCACTTACACTAAATCAAATTTTCCCAAATTGATCATCGTTCACTTTTTATTCATGCATCAAAATTCAACAATTTCACTTACATATCAAAAATTTCTTAAAAAGAACAACTAAAATCGTAACGTTCAAAGTTTCAATTTAACACTGAAATATAAACGATACAAGGCTTTCTATTTCAAATAATTCCATTCAAAATTGTTTAGTTTTAATATTTTATTTATTTTTAAATTTTATATGGAATCATTTTAAATAAAAAGTAAAATATTGCTAAATAGTCAAAAAAAATTCTTCCATGTTTTAACAAAAAATTACAGTTGTAGAAATGTTGTACTTTTTCGTAAACATTTTTTCCATCGGGGAAACTTTTTGTATCACCCTCCACCCTAAGTATGGATTCGTAAGATTTTCCAGACCCGCTTGCCCACCCCAAAAAAAAACCTTACGTAATTATTTTAAAAATTTAAAAACCTGGGTTATCCAAAAATGATCAAAATTGTTGTTGAAGTGTGATATTTTTTGGTCTGACATAGGTATTATGTATTTGTATTTTCTTGTCTAATTCGGCTCAAATTTCTTCTCTTTTTTCGAAATCCGTTGAAAACTTTTTGAAAAACATCAAAATTGACGAAATGGCGGAAGTCAATTTATTTCAAAAGAATTTTTTTTTGTCGGAAAAAATGCTTGTTTTTTGCCATGGCGACACCAGATGAGGAAAAAGTCGAAGGAACAACATTGTTTCTCTACAAAATTTATAGAAAAATGTCTCCTTATACATCTATCTGGCGTTGTTTTTAATATTTTTTGCGAAAATATGACATTTATTTCATTGAAATTTTTTTTCCAACAATACAATTTTATGGTGTCCTAAAAAATAAAGAAGAATATCATTTAGTAGTCTCAATGATTTTTACATCCAACTTTTTCCTTTGAAGTCAAAAAATTAATTAATTAAATTAAAAACAATAAATTACAAAACAAAATCTTAAACATGTTTCAAGTAAACCTATCATGTATTTGACTAATTTCCAGTTTAAAGTAAGATTTTTTCCATTTTATGTCATTTGTTACATAAGAAGATCAATTGGTTGGAAATTGTTTTTCTTATAATATTTTTTTGGAAATAAATTTACAATTTTAAAAACATAACGAGATTGGCTTAAGGAACCCCACACCCATGTGATTATCTTAATATTTTCTCTGCCCCCCCCCCCCTTTTTAACCACCCCTTTAACTTTTTAATTTTTCAGAAACTATAATGTTTCAATTTAGGGGAAATGATTTGAAAAATAAATATAAAAAAATGTAAAAAGTCATTGCAATTTCTAACATCAATTTTTTTCCTTAAAAAAAACTACTTCTGTTCCCATGATTCAAACAGTTCATGGCTAGTCCAGCTTTTTAGGAGGAATTTGAAATCATTTCATGAAATATAATTGGTAAATATGACGATTCTCATCGAAGAGAATTCGTGGATTACGGAATTTAAAATTTTTACGTTTGTCATCTAACAATGTATACAGCAGGTACATTCTAAAATTGTTTGTCTTCTTTCACGTTCGATCTGGGTAGAGAAGTATAAATATTTAATTTTAAACGAGTCTTATGAAACGATTTGTAATTATGCAATATTTCGTAGAATTTTTTCTTCTATCGAATAAGATTTTTATTCAGCCAAGGCCTAGTTTTTTCAAGATCCATTTCTTACATAATCTGAAGGAGAACAGATAAAAAATTGGGTTAAACTGATCCAGTAAATGATGTAATACAGCATCAGAAATTTCAAAAGATTTCAAAGAATTTCTAGAAAATTTTGGAACATAAATGTTGATCTAAATTTTTCTTCTAATATTTTGATTATGCTCGGTGAAAGGAAGTTTCTACAAAAATTATGATTCTGAATTGGTACATTGAATTTTCGAAAACCAATTATAATCAGGGTGGCGACTTGACCGGGAATTTGCAATTTTTTCTCTGTGAGATTTTTTTTGCTTACTTAAGTTTGATAATCGAATTGATGATATTTCAAACAGGATTTTAGAAAATATAAAATTTTAGAAAATAGTAGTTATCTTTTTTATTTTAGGACAGGGAATTTCCTAAAGAAATATAATTTCACTTGGAACAGGGAATTTTTGACATGAAACGGGAATTTTTTAAAAGAATTATAATTCCGATTTTAGAAGAAAAAAATTCAAAAGAATCCCTGTTCCAAGTCAGAATTCCTCACAATTTGAAAGTTTCCTCTTCCAAATTTTAGATGAAGAAATTACTTCAAGTAGTTTTTAGAGTAATTCATTTCTTTGGTTGAAATATGAGCTATTTGATTGAAAGCTTCTTTCTTCTCCTAATCCTTGAATAGGCTGAATTCCTTGAATATTCAAAATTCTCTGAATCCTTTGAAATCCTGTAATATTCTGAATTCCCTGAATTCCTTGAATATTCTAAATTCCTGAAATTCATCGAATTGTCCAAATCCCCTGATTTCCCTAAAATCTTCCGAATTCCCCGAATTCATAGAATTTCTAGAATTCCTTCAATTCTCCAGAATTCCTCTGAATTCTTTGAATTATTTTGAAGTCCTTGGAATTCAGGGGGTTCTAAGAATTCAGGAAATTCCACGAATTATATGGGAATTTGGAGGAATTCAGTTGACTTTAAGGAAGTTAAAAGAATTCGAAAGAATTTGAAAGAGTTTAAAAGCGTTTCAAACAATTGAAAAGAATGAAAAATCATTAAAAACTGAATATTTTTAGGTAGATTCTTCAATTTTCCATGAGCCTTTCCTGCAACGATACAATTCAGTAATAACTTAATGATTTTGAAAATCACTTTTATATTCCAGACTTCACACTATTTCTCAAATTCCCCCTTTTTGAAGAATTCTTTTTCCACTCTTTTTAGGAAACTTCACCCTTTTTCCGCTTTCCCCTTTTCTTGTTTTTTCGCTTAAATGCGAGTTGAATTAAAAGAAACTCAATAATAAAATCCAAATAATTTTGGGTGAAAGTTCATCATTTTTTATTGAAAAGTCTACTATTATATTTTTGGTACGAAACTCATCACATTTGGTTCAAAATTTTATTATTTGGTTAAAAATGTAATTATTTGATTGAAAATTTGTCTTTTTTAGTTTCAAATTCAACTATGTGATTTAAAATTCATGTATTTTGTAAAAAATTTCTCTTTTTTGGTAGAAAATTAATCTTCTAAGTTAAAAAGTCATCTTTTTGATTCAAAACTTCAATATTTGGTTGGAAATGCGTTTTGGTTTTGTTGAGATAAATTTCATTGACTGAAAATGTAAATATCCAATTCTTAAAATCAAAAACAGAATTCTGTTAAAAAGTAGAGCCTGAAGACATGAATATGCATAGTTAATTTATAGCGCATTGATCCATTCTATGTATATAACAAAAATTCTAATTTTTCTTAACTTTGTGCAAACAATCAGAAGCCGATAATTTGGTGATGGAAACAGAATAGGTCACGTTAACAATTTTTCAATATGGCCTTCTTACTGTTTCAATAGAGTTAAAAATGATACAAGATCGTGTTGTTTTATGAAACTTATCTATTTTTCACGTTTTCTATGCTTATACCGTTTCTAAATTATTGTATACATTCCTAAATAAGTTTATGTATTTTTACTAAGCAATTAATTGTTTTTCACTATTAAATTAGGAAATATCTTGACTATTCCAATCAGTAATTTTTTACTAATCTTTAGTAGCACACGTTTCGCAAATCAGATTTGTAAAATTTCACTAGTAATTAGTTACGTTTTAACAATTTTGGTTTGAAGAAACAATACAGTATCTTTTGCGTAAAAAAAGCTATAAAATAAAAATCAATTTCTTTGAATACTCAAGTTCATTCTTATTTAATGCAAATCATTTTTACAAAGTTTGCTATGTATTTGCTATGTATATAATTAATTTGGAGCTCATTGATTCTTTGTCACGCTGACATTGTAAAAAATTATTTTTTCTCTTAACTTTGTTCAAACAATCAGAAATCAATGCTTTTAAATTGGAGACAGGCTACATCACGTTTACAATTTCACAATATGACCTTCTTATTGTGTCTATATATAATATATATATATATATTATATATATTGTTTATATATATTATATATTATATATATTATATATATTGTGTCTATGTATATAAAACTACTACTGAAATTTTAATAACATTTTTTTAAATTATTGTACCAAAGAATGATATATCGAAAAAGTCATTTTACCACAATGTATATCTAATTTTTGAGGAATTTTTTATGCAAAAAACGCATTTTTGATCAACGTGTTAATTATAAAAATTAAAATTATTAAAAGTTAAAATTACCTATAGTTATGTACTGCCACACTTCAAATGTAAAAATGTTTGTATATATTGAGATTTAATTCATATTAATATTTAAAATTTAAGAAAAAATTATTTCAGAATAAATAAAAACATAAATTCCTCTTTAACGTCCAGTATTCAAATTTAGCTATGAAATTAATTGAAATAAAAAAAAAACAAGAATCCGACGATCAATTTTGGATAACACACTCTTAATCAAATCCATACATACATACATTGATTAGCAGTTCGAACTCGAAAGTTCATTGCATCACCCGATTCGGGTAGTGTTTCTAGGTGGATATTTACTACCAATGTGGGTCCACCACACCCACGACGGGCCAACAGCACACAGTCATTCCTGAACGGTCACCCATCCAAGCACTAACCGCGCCCAACAATGCTTAACTTCAGTGATCTTACGAGAACTGGTGTTTTCACCGTGGTATCGCCGTTGGCAATCAAATCCATTCGAATCTAAAAAAAAAATAAAGAAAGAAGAAAGAAAAAGAAAAGATCTTTCAAATCCCCTTCCTCACTTCTTTCATCTTTTTTTGTTTCAATATTTTTTTTTATCACAAACAAAAAAAGATTTACAAAAACCTACCAACTTTTCGGTTTTTATTCAGCACGCTTTAACATTCTGTAGTGTCTAGCAATACGCAATTTTCTGTACACCTAACCTATTTTCAACTCGTTCGGATTACGGAACTTTCCGTAATACTAGCCCCAGCACTGATATTAAAATTAACTTACATTGAGCACTGTGATTTTACTGTCATTTTTAAACATTTTTTTAGAGTGCACATTGAAATTTTCAAAAACCTGATATATTAAGTCATTTTTGAAAAGAAAAAAGTGCAATAATCGTGTTTTTGGCGACAATTTCTAGATTTTAGCCACTAGGCAGAATAACCCCTCCAAAAGCGAGTCAGCCTTTGACTAGTAAAAGGGAATTGATTTTTTTCTCTCGGGAAAAACGAATTTGATCACGCGCTACAAGCAAAAACGAGTTGAATCCCCAACCCATTTTTGGCCGTAGAGCAACGACTCTTTTTTTTAGAACCCTTTTGCTATAAACCCCTCATTGAGAAAAATTTCCCAAAATTCTTTATGATTATATCGTCATAATGCACCTATCATTTTGAATTCTTTTATTTTCACGCTGAATTTGGAATAATCAATATGTGTCCACAACAAACTCGAAGTACCAATTTTTAAGAATATTGACCAAAGTTTTTGCATGTGTGTATATTCATTGGCAACGTGTCGCTTGTTTTCAATTGACACGTTTAAATCGAATATACTTACCGAATATCTAAGATTTCCAAGGACACTAAATAGTTTTTCAATATAAGGAAAAAACTCCATCTCATCGCTTAAATTTAGTAATACTATTTGTCCATATGACGTGAAAGCTAGTATATATACAATTACAACTAGTTCAAGATCTTTTCAGTTGAAGTTCAAGACATATTTCATAAACCAGTTTCTGTTTCTCAAATCATGAACATTTTTACATTTACTCTACTTTTCTTCGTGTTATTTCTCAATTCAGTTCGTAAGTAGAATATAATATAAATTATTAATCATACATTAAAATATATTACATCCAGATGCCGACTATATTCAAAAATTCCCATTTCACTTTGAAACAGTTGAAACATATGTTTATTATCATTGTACATATTTCGCAAAATTTTGGTCCGAGGAGCGGCAAAACTTTTAATTATACAATTTTAGAACTGAATTAGGCCACATTTTCAGATACTGAGGCGGAAGGAAATAAATGTGAAGTAAAATTTTTGTAACATATGTTGGCACGAAATTCAGTTTATCGGTACACGTAAAGGTTGAATGTTACATTTTTCAACCTATTTTAGCTGAAGATTCAGTTCATGCTATGTAATAAAGATTTTCTTTAGATTATTACAGCTTGAACTAAAAATTTTCCCAACATATGTTTCAAAAATTTATCTTTACAATATATTTCCTTCCGTCTCTTCCGTCTATTGGACATATGTGCAGCAGAAGTGTTATAAAAAGTTACCAGTAAATTACCATACATTTCCATAAATTTGTGTAAGTTACCATGAATTTTCACGAATTTCATAAATATACACAAATTTAATGAATATCTACAAATTTCACAAATTTTCACAAATTTCCTCCCGCTAAGACCAAGTCGTCACTTTTCCAGCTGCATGCGTCCAGCAGAACCGTTATCAAAATTTGCCGACAAATTACCATAAATTTCCATAAATTCCTGTGAAGTATCATAAATTACTATAAATTTAATGAATTACTATAAATTTAATAAATTTCCAAAAAATTTAATAAATTTCTATACATTTTAGAAATAAATGGAAATTTCTGGAAACCTGTGAAATTTGTGGAAATTCGTGGTAATGTATGCAATTTGTGGAAATTTGTAGAAATTTATAGGCATCTAAGGTAATTTGTCATATGTCAATTACTTACTGTAACTTGATAACAGTTCTGCTGGACGCATGCGCAATAGCTCGGGCTATAATTTGTCAAATTTATAGAAAATAAAAATTTATCAAATTTCGGAACATTTTTTAAATTTGTGTAAATTTATAAAAATGTGTGAAAATGGTGGAAATATATGAAATTCATAAAACAATTTAATGTTAGACTTTTATGGTATTTTACCGGTAACTTTTGATAACTTTGATACACGTTCTGCTGGACGTATGAATTGTGCTCGAAATTTTTGTGGATGCCTTGCTATGGCTTCTTCACGTTTGTTGGCCAGTATAGTTTTTATCACGTCTATCTATTCACGAAATACTAGCCTGGCGCTATCTTGGCGCTGCCTAGTTTTGTTATGTGTTTGACTTATATATTTCTGCTCACATAATTGAAATCTTAATATACAAACGGTACTCTTAACGAGGATCTGAACCCCTAATTTTTAAACGGTCCAGCAATGGGTCCGATCCGGACCTGCACCCTTAAGGAACCTCCAAAATTACAAAATTTTATTCAAATTTTGAAAATTTTACTAATTGTGTAGATTTCTATGAAACTTAGTACGGACGGATTTTTCTGGGCAGAGAACACGAATTTGGAGTCAAAATTCAAAAATTCAAAAACTTTACTCAAATTTTAAAAACGTTATGGAATAGGTAGATTTACATGAAACTCAGCACGAGGGGGTTTTACAGGGCACAGAACAGAATGAGAACCGTGGAGCGAGAGTGTTGGTGTGATTATTTTTTTTTTTTAATTTTCAAATATAGCTATAGGAAGGCAGGTAATTTTTTCTGGAATAAACGTTTAGTTATTGTAAGCAGGTAGAGCCAGAGTGAAATATTTCTCGGGTGCGTACGATATTTTACCCTGGATAAAGCGAATATTGTTTCAGAGGTACATTTTCCAAGTTAAAGAAATTATCCTTCAACTTATAAATTAATAAGGGAAATAAAGTTTTCTCTCATTTCGTTTTATTATTCGAGTTAGCATCTCGAGCACAAATCCCCAAAAATGAAAAGGGAAGTTGCGTTATATGGTGGTCCATATTTTGATGGACGGACATTTAACAACTCTCTTTCCACGCCAGTCACTATGATGATTTGCAGTTTTATTATTCACGTGGTTTTTTTCTCGACTTCATTTCATTTTGCATCTTGTTGTCTCTGTGTGTTTTCTTATTTCAGGTTTGTTAACTCTTTCTTTAACAGATAACTATACTCTTGGATAAATTTTCTGTTTGGAAAATTGACATTTTATTTTTTTTTTATTCATACATATATATGCGATTAATGTCACCATGCTTTTGAACGGAATGAAATGTAAACAAATAATTCTTGTTTTTACAGGATAACTAATACATTTCTCTTACAGGATTTTTAAAATTATTTTTTATACTTAGTGAAATTTTGATGGTCTTTTTTCATCTAATTATACCCCGGAATTAATTTATCATGCTTTTTACAGGAGAAAACATTTATTCGCGTTAAATATTTTTGTTCAAAGTGTTAAAGTTTATACACTTTGATCTTTTTAGTGACTATGTTTAGTGCCCTAGTGGCAGTGATGGGTAAGTTACTTTTTTAGCGTTACTTTTGTATTTTATAAATACTTGCATCATCAATCGCGCTACGCGCGCATGTAATTTTTCAATTTGAGGGGGAAAATAATTTGTAAAGCAAAATTAAAATTTCGAATAACAGCATTTATTTGTTAAAAGTTATTGAATACTTAACTTCTTGCCTGAATTCGATTTTTAGACATTTTTCAACCTACCAGAAAGAATCTATAAGATTTAAATGAAATTCTTTTTACAGGAGTTTACGAAATCTTGGGTAAAATTCAAGTCAGTTTTAAGAAGTATTTGGGCAATTTTCCAGACCGGGGCTGAACGGGTTACCTGGGTAATATGGGACACCCGATTTTCTCTTAAATAATATGGGTTTCAGAATTGTTTTTAGGCAGAAAAAAAAACATTGAGATTTTAGGAGGTAGAATCTGTTATTTTAAGGTAATTTTAAATGGGAATTAATTAGCGAAAGTTTCAGAATATATGTTTTTTATAACGCTTATTGCATAGATTAGTTATTGAATTTTACTTTATTATGTGAGTTGTATGCAGTTTTTCAAGACAAGTGTTTAATATTTAGATATAAATCAAAAGTACAATTTGAGGCAGAAAGGGACACGAAGGGGGGTGAGACGGGACACAGTTTCTCTGGCTGTCATAACTCCGGTGTAGTCGAGGCCTGGCGGGCTCTGGCGCCGCTAGGGTACTTTTTTCGAAGGCCTGGCGGCGCCAGGCTGCTTCTTATCGCAAGAAAAATTATTCCAGTTAGCATTAAATGGACATTAACATAGTATTAAGAATTTAATTTTAAGACAGTATGGAACCCACTTTATGTCAGCAATACGTTATAAAAAAGTATTTATGATCATGATTGATATAATTGATTCTGTTGACCGAATTAATTTTAAATCGTTCAGGCAGTCTATTCTCAAGTCACAGAATTATGTGCCACTCAAAATTTTTTTAAGTGAATAAGACGACACGATTTTTTATCGATTTGCCGAGAAATTTTTTGTTGACAAAGTTGGAAAATTAAAAAAAATTTAAAAGTTACAAGATGGCGGCGGTTCTTCTGAAAATATTCAAAGTCAATTTGTTCAAAATTCCACCGCTTCTTTCTCTTGATTTTCTTCTCGATTCGTCCTAATATAAAGAGTATATTTCATGATATTCTGCCGTGTGCCCTGTTACCTGAAAAACGAAAAAACATGTTTTTTGCCAACCCGACACAAGATATGAAAACATTCAAAGGAGTAAAAATGTTTCTCTAGAAAAGTTGTAGAAAAATGTTTCTTGCCACTTTTTTCTATTTAGCGTTATTTTCGAGATTTTTGCGAACATATTTGTAAAGTCCTTTCAGATTTATTTTTTTCTCAGCAATGTAATTTTATGGTGTCATAAAAAATAACGTTTTTTTCTAACTTACTTCATTATTCTTTCACCAAAACGTTACTAAAACTATTAAGTTAAGTCCTTTGTCGTTTTTTATCACAACATAGAATTTTATTGTTGAAAAAGTAATGGGTCTTTAAGGATTTTATACATATTTTCGCAAAGGTCTCTAAAATAACGCGAGAAAGAAAAAAGTGTCAAAAAAGGTTTTTCTAGAACTTTGTTTGGAGAGGCAATTTTATTTTTTTTAACTTTTTTCGTGCCGTTTCTCGTTTTGGAAAAAAATTTTAATTTTTGTTTTTCAAAGAAACACTCTCCTAATACTTTCCTCCAAGGCTCGGGCCCTGGGAAGACCATCATGGAATATATTCTTCACATATGGACGAAATTATAAAAAAAATCAAGAGAAAAAAAAACAGTGACGTTTTCGAGAAAATTCACTTTCAATATTTTCAGAAGAACCGCCGCCATTTTCTCACGTTTGAATTTTTAAAATTTTCTAACGGATTTCGAAAGAGGACGAGAATTTCTATCAGTATCATAAAGAAAAAGATAAGTACCTATATTAAATTAAACAGTATCAACGTTAACAAAAATTTGAATCATTTTTTGATAATCCACGTTTTCAATTTTCAAAATTCAAATACTCATAACTTTGTCAAACAAAATTTTTCGGCAAATCGGTAGGATACGGGTCGTATTCCCTTTGAAAAACCACATATTTAAGTAGTAATTTATTCTGTGACTTGAGCATGAACTGTCTGCCCGATTTGTAATGGATTCGGTCTTACAATTGATAATATATTGAGGACAAGTGAGTGTCCGAGTTGGCAAACTTTTAGTAGAGGACTTTTGTCAGTAAGCAGGTAAAAATTGTGAAATTAAAAAAATTATTAATTTTGCAATTAGTGATTTGAGAATAAGATAATCTGAATCTACTATTTTTTCAAGTCTTGGCTTATGTAATTTGTTTGATGTACAAAAAGCACTAATTTTTAATTTGTATTTTTTCCCCTAGTTAATTGTTTTACAAAACACTTAATCCTTAACCAAATTGAAAAATAAAGGTTCACAGAATTTAAATAACAGTTTACATTGTATTCTACAGTAGATGATGAGCACTTTAGTGAAGAAAATAACCATTCCCATTCCGCCCCGGTCTCCCCTATTTTCAAAAATGTCTAAATTTGAGGTTATTCATTGTGTTTACAAAACAGTTAAACTAGTGTAAGGCTGTTTTTTTTTAAATTTTTAGACGGCTATACAATTTTCAAATAAAACATTCTCATCTTATCTTTCCCTTTTTTATTCTCCTTAAAAATGATTTATTTATGTTTCGTATATTACCATTCGAATAATTCAAACTAAATAGTTTCCGAATGAAGAAACAGCAAACTTCACTTAAATTTCTGATTTCATTACACCAGCGACAATTTTTTTAAACTGATATAAATATTAATGTACACAGAATTTTTTAGCCAATACTTACGAGTCATTCATGAGTCTTCATCCATGTCACTGAAAATAAGGTGTCTAGATATGTATTTCATTAATTTAAACCAATTTTGCAAAACGATTTAAGCTTTGAACTATCGATCTCTAAAGAAAAATTGTTTATAAATTTTTTTGGCGATGTTGAAGTAAAAAATGTTACAGGCGTCACTCACTCCACTGACACTCTTCATCATGCACTTCTTATAAACTGCTATTTGTCGCCACACTTTCCGGTACTGGCATACCTCTTGAGTCTTTTTTATGTCCATGCATTTCCTCATGCAAGCTCTTGTGTTTCTATGGATTTATATATCTTTTCGAATTAGGGTCTCATTCACACATTCCAACCATTCTTTCCTCGGTCTGCCTTTGGGTACTCTACCATTTACTTTTACCTCGATATACTTCTTTCATCAGTCGTTCATCTTTCATTCTCTCAACATGCTCAAACCATCTCAACATATTTCTTTCTTATTTCTTAAACAGCGTCTTCTCGATACCACATTCTTTGAGGATTCTCTCATTACTGGCTATGTCCATTAACATTTTACCGTACACATTTCGCAGGTATTGCATGCCAACCGCGTTAATTTTACTTTTATTCTTTTCTTGATATGTCCAGGTCTCGCTACCGTACGTCATAGTGGGTGCAAGTATAGAATTATATATGGCAGTTTTAGATTTATTTTTTATATTTTTACTTCTGGCTATATCTCCTTCCCTGTCGATAACCTTCCTAACCTCGTTTCCACGCCTGGCTAACTCTCCATCGATCTTTCCGTCATTAGTAAATAAACTACCAAGATACACATACTTATCAACTTGTTCTATCCTCTCATCATCTAAGACAATGTTACATACTGTTTTATCTCCCTTTCCTTCAAATACTATAATTTTTGTTTTATTCACGTTAGTTTCAAGGCACACGTTCTTCATTCTAGTATTCAGTTTGTTAAACATTAGCTACAAGCCTTTGATTGCGTCTGCCAAAATAACCTTATCATCTGCAAAAGCTAACCCACGCACCTTCACGGTCCCGAAATCTACACATTCTTCGTCGAAGAAAAAAAGAAGAAGGCTATTCTTAGACACTTTTCCATGGATATAATAAATAGCCATGAGGACATAACGCATCCTTGCCTAACATCTTCCATAATATGGAACCATAGTCACTCAGTTGCCCATTTACCCTCACACGCTTTGCTACATGCATATATTGTTTTTATTGCTTTTAGGAGCCATCCATTGACTTCGTACTCTTTCAGGACTTCCCAAAGCTTAATTCTACCAATCTTATCAAACGCTTTTTCTTGATCAACAAATGTGCAGAAAACTTTTTTGTTTACCCTCAAACTTTTTTTCTGTGATTTGGCTCAGGCTAATTATCTGATCCGAACGTGATCTTCCTGGCATAAATCCACATTGTACCTCCCAGACCTTTTCTTCTGTTATTTTCATTGCCATGTAAATAATTATTTTTGAGTAGCATAAGTGCACCAGTCTCCGGACAGTTATCAGTAGTCGAACGAATATTTATTTTCTCTTCATATTAATTTCTGCTGAAGTGAAATTTTTCTTCATGCAATGATA
>CAKNYM010050362.1:225411-244594 GCA_932195095.1 Andricus curvator
GAAACAAACTCGAATAAAGATTGAAAATTTACAGAAACCGGAAGTGCGAATAGAGTTTCAAAATAAGTTAAGCGAACGCATAGATAGGGCAACTTGGGAAGCGCTTACGAGCAATAAAGATATAGAGGGCGCGTGGGCTTTATTACGGGATATCATTGTTAAAACTGCAATTGAAGTGTGTGGTACGGCAGTGGTAGGAAGAAAGTCTGGTGATGCATGGTGGAATGATGAAATTCAAGCAGCCCAGCGAGAAAAGAAAAAAGCGCACAAGAGAACATTAAACATGACAGGTCTTAGCGATGAGGAGAGAAATAGACTCAAAAATGATTACAAAGACAAAAAGAGCAAAATGAAACGACTAGTCAAGGAGAGTAAAGAAAAAATCAGAACAGAAGAAGAGAACAAAATACAAAACGGCTTTGGAGGAATAATGAAACTACTATATAAACAGTTGAAGGAAAGTAAAAGTACAGAGTTTGCTAGCATGAGAAACAGCAAAGGTGAAATGCTATATGATATAGACGGGATAGTAGACGCTTTAAAAGACTCTTTTAAAGAACTATTAGGAGGTGAAGATATAGGACAACAAAACTGCGACATAGAACATAATGCATTAGAAAACCCAATTGAAAAAGTCTGTGTCACTGAGGTCCGAGACATAATTAAGAACTTGAAAAACGGTAAGGCTGCTGGCATAGACAGTATTAGTGCTGAAATGCTCAAATACGGTGGCGAGTACATACCTCACAGGTTGTGCGAATTAATAAATTTATGTATCGAGACGGGGAAAGTCCCAGACGATTGGAAAAAAGCGATTATCGTACCAATATACAAAAGAAAGGGAGATAAAAACAACTGCAGTAATTACAGAGGTATCAGCCTACTAAGTACAGTAAGTAAAATATACTCAAAAATACTTATTCGTAGGGTAATGGAAATCACAGAAGAAAAAATATGGGAAGTCCAAAGTGGATTTATACCAGGAAGATCATGTACAGATCAGATATTTAGCCTAAGACAGATCACAGAAAAAAGCTTGAGAGTAGGAAAGAAAGTTTTCTGTGCATTTATTGACCTAGAAAAAGCATTTGACACGGTAAATAGAAGTAAACTTTGGGAAGTTCTTAAAGAATACGGAGTAAATGGAGGGCTCCTGCAAGCAATAAAAACAATATATACAGGCAGTAAAGCGAGCGTAAGGGTAAACGGGAAACTGAGTGACTGGTTCGATATTACGCAAGGCGTGAAACAAGGATGCGTTATGTCCTCGTGGCTATTTATCATATTCATGGATAAGTGTCTAAGAACTGCACTCTTCGACGAAGAAGGTGTAGATCTCCAAACAGTTAAGGTACGTGGGTTAGCTTTCGCAGATGACAAGATTGTTATGGCAGAATCAGTCGAGGACTTGCAAAGAATGTTGAATAAACTTCATACAAGCATGAAGGACATGGGACTCAAAATTAACGTAAATAAAACAAAAATCATGGTGTTTGAGGGAAAGAGTGAGAAAACAATGTGCAACATTGTCCTAAATGATGAGAGATTAGAACAAGTTGACAAGTACGTATATCTAGGTAGTCTATTCACTAGCGACGGAAAAATAGATGGGGAGTTAGATAGGCGCATAAATAAGGGTAAACAGGTTATCGGTAGAGCAGGGTCCATCCTAACAAATAAAAACATATCAAAAAAAGCTAAAATGGCCATACACAATTCTATATTCGTACCGACTGTACTATACGGTAGCGAGACATGGACCTGTCAAGAAAAGGACAGGAGTAAAATTAACGCGATCGGCATGAAACCTCTGCGCATAATATGCGGGAAAACACTAATGGACAAAGTCCGAAACGAGACAATCCTCAAAGAATGTGGTGCAAAAGAGACAATAGTTGACACATGGGAAAGAAATCAGTTAAGATGGTTCGGACATCTTGAAAGAATGAAAAATGAACGACCGACCAAACAAGTGTATAAAGGTAAAGTAAATGGCAGAATGCCCAGAGGTAGACCGCCGAAAGAATGGTTAGAATCTGTAAATGAGACATTAATCCGTAGAGACATAAGAAGCCATAGGAACACAAGAGCTTGCATGAAAAAATGCATGGACGTGAAGGAAGCTAGAGTAGTATGCCAGGACAGAAAAGTGTGGCGACAAATAGTTTGTAAACAGAGTGACAGTAGAATGAATGACGCCTGAAACAAAGATCTTGGATACTAATGGGCCCAAGTGGAGAACCATACATAACAATTATGTGAGGCTCTTCACTTGGGGTGATCGCTAGAGAGATTGATCAGCAACCTGGGTCGGAGCAGTGTTGCGGAGTAAACGTGTCATTTAAATAAATAACACGAGAATTCCAGATCAATCTAAAATATATATACCTAACACTTATATACCTATCCACCTCATAACTATATTCCTACCTACCTTATACCTATATACCCATATGCACACTACTATTCTCCAACCGAGCAAGTCACGCCTACCCCGAAAGGGAAATGGCTTAATGGTATAATAATAATAATAATAATAATAATAATAATAATAATTAGTAAAATTTTGAAAAAATTTCGATTTGGTATATTTACATGAAACTCAGTACGAGGGGGTTTTGGTTTTCCGGGGCACAGAATACAAATTTGGGGTCAAAATTCAAAAATTTTACTCAAATTTTAAAAACTTTATGGAATAGGTATATTTACATGAAACTCAGTACAAGGGGATTTTTCAGGGCACAGAACACAAATTTGGGGTGATACTTCAAAAATTCAGGAATTTTACTCAAATTTTGAACATTGTTCGATTTTTTAGATTTACATGAAACTCAGTACGAGGGCGTTTTTCGGGACAGAGAACACGCATTTAGGGTCAAAATTCAAAAATTTTACTGAAATTTCAAAAATTTTATTGAATTTGTAGATTTCCATGAAACTCAGTACGAGGGGGTTTTGCGGGACACAAAACACAAATTTGGGGTCAAATTTCAGAAATTCTAGAATCTTAGTAAAATTTTGAAAAAATTTCGATTTGGTATATTTACATGAAACTCAGTACGAGGGGGTTTTGGTTTTCCAGGGCACAGTAAACAAAGTTGGGGTCAAAATTCCAAAATTTCACTCAAATTTTAAAAACTTTATGGAATTGGTAGATTTACATGAAAGTCAGTACGAGGGGGTTTTGCAAGGCACAAACACAAATTTGGGGTGAAACTTCAAAAATTCAGGAATTTTACACAAATTTTGAAATTTTTTCGATTTTTTAGATTTACGTGAAACTCAGTACGAGGGCGTTTTTTGGGACAGAGAACACGAATTTTGGGTCAAAATTTCACCCCCGACCCCTCGGTGAATAATTATCAAAATGACAGCATTTTTTCCCAATAAAATATAGGTACTATGCAATATCACAACACATTACCCAACATTTTTCAAAACACGTTTTATTGCCTTAATGTTCTCTAAAATTCTACAACATATTGTGGTGTAAAAATTTTATTTTTTGATAGTAGACACTCTTTTACGATTCAAGGGGTGAAATCCACCCTTAAATTTCACACCCAAAAACTGTTTTGTTTAATATCTCAAAAACGAATCGGAATTTTTTAACCAAACAAACATTATTTCTTACAATAAGACGCTCATTGAGACATATTTTTGATACCGAGGGGTTGCAACCCTTTCTTTAAATGTGTGAATGTGATTTTTTAAATATTTTTTGTGTACAGAAACTTTCAAATCAGCTGCATTTTACTGTATATGCATTGTACTGTTATCGAAAAATTAAAATTGACATGTTTCGGGATTCTTGAAAAAAATGCATTGCAGGGGGTGAGTTACCCCCACAGTTAATTTATTGCTTTTGGAAAATTAATCACAACATACGTTTTAAATTGTAATCTTGGAACGCTTATTCTGACATAACTTTTACATTAATAATAAAATAAAATAAATAACCTTATTTTCAGGAGGGTTGACTACCCTCATGATACTCATCATCATTAGATAGTGAATAAAAGAATTCTCTAATGAATGTACTGAATAAATTTTTCTGCATTTCACATTCGCGTTTGAATGCATCCATTTAAGGAATGAAAAACACCCTTAATATAAAAATATGTAATTTTAAAATCTCTTTAAAATCAGACTTTTTAAATTTCAGTCTAATCTCAAAGTTTGAAACTATAACTGTATGAATAAGAAAAAAAAATATTATTTTTATATTTCGCGATTAAAAACACGTGTTCGTAATAATAATACATATAATGTATAATATAATATAATCGTATGAAAATTTAAAAAGCACATAAAATTAAAAGTAAGATATTTTCAAACTTTGAAACAAATTTTAAGGAACTTTGATCAATAAATAATATCTTGTTATATGTAAACGAAAATGGAAATTTCAGGGGCGAGACCTGCAAAAATGAGGTGGTTTTAAATACTATGAACTTTTTAATTGTGTCATAGAAAAAAATTCGCATATTATATTGGTGAAATATCAGTCTACATGTAAATGTGAAAAGACGGTTTATATTTACAATTTGATAATGATAAATTTTCAAAGGGTAAGTCAACCCTCCTAAAAATAAGGGTGTTTATGTTATTTCATTTTTAATGCGAAATATATTTTAGTATAAACGTTTCAAGATTAAAATTTAAAATCTATGTTGTGATTAATTTTTCAAAAGCAATCACTTTACTTTATAGGGGTAACTCACCCCTTGGAATTAATTTTTTCAAAAACCCCGAAACAAGTCAACTTTAATTTTTGATTTTCTTAAAAACAGTACAATATACAGTGAAATGCAGCTGATTTGAAAGTTTCTATATAAAAAAAATGTTTAAAAAACCCTATTTACCCTTGTAAGAAATAAGGGTTGCAACCCCTCGGTATAAAAATATATTGCAATGAGTGTTTTCTGTAAGAAATAATCTGACTTTTGTTTGGTTAAAAAATTCCGATTCGTGTTTAAGATATTAGAGGAAAACTGTTTTTGAGGGTAAACTTTAAGGGTGGTCAGAGATCAATACAAAAAATATATATTTTCCTAATCAGGCGCGAGGGGAACAAGTATCAAATTGAATGCTTGAAAAGTCTATTCTAGTTTTTAAGCTTTTCTGCTCTCTGAATCAAAATTTGTGAAATTTAACTAATTGGAAGTAAAATTTTACAAATTCGATTAGCGAAAAGTGAGTCACCAAAAATTATTAGAATTGATTGATACAAATAAATAAATTTACTTAGAACTGTATATAATAATTTAAAAAAGTTATTAAGATGGAAAAAGTGAAAAATAGAAAAGTTTAATAAAATAAATCGATCGTGGAAAATTCTTATCTTTGCTCAAACAATAAGAACGTCATTGTGCGAAATTGTAAGCATGACTTAGTCTTTCTCCAATTCATAAAAATTGCCTCCTAATTGTTAGCACAAAGATAAGAAAAAAAATTAATTTACTACTTTTCAACCGAGTTTATTTCCGATTTTCAAAATTTCCCATCGTTTGAATATTTTTTTATTTTTCCATATAAAGTTGCAATTACATAGCAAACTTTTTAAAGAAATATCCTTTATTGCCTCTCTGAATCAAATTTTTAATACTTAAATAATTACTAGTGAAATTTTATAAATTCGATCAGCGAAAATTGGGCCACTGAGGATTAGTATGAAATTACAAGTTCGATCAGTCAAGGTGTTTACTAATTCAGTAGTGAAAACCAACTAATTGCTTAGTGAAAAAATCTTGAATTATTTAGGACTAAATATAATAATTTTTAAAAGATATGAAGATAGAGAACGTGATAAATATAAAAATTTAATCCAACGAGGAGATGATGTCACATTTGTAACTTTATTAAAACAATGAGAAGGCAGTATTAAGAAATTATTACCTTGTCATTGTTTGCTCAAAGATAAGCAAAATTTAACATTCAACCAAGTAGGTGAATTTCCCACTGTAATCATCAATCTTTAACCAAGAAAATTAATTTTCTACCAGAAAAATAATTTTCAACGAAATACGTGAATTTTTAACCAAATATCAATTTTAAAACCAAAAATAAAATAGTTATATTTTCACTTCAAAAATTCATTCTTAACAAAATAAGATGCACTTTCAACCAAATATTCAAGTTTTCAGCCAAAGACATGAATTTCTGACTGAATTGATGAATCTCCAACAAGAAAATTGATTCTTAACAAAGTAATTCTACTTTCAACCAAAAAATAATAATTTTCAACAAAAAAAAACATAATAGTTGATATTTTAACCAAGAAGGATTTGAATTTAAATAAAAGGATTTGAATTTAAAAAAAATTTAAACTTTTAACACAATAGTTGCAACTATATCCGAAACACATTAATTTCTGAGCAAACTGTAGAATTTTTAACAAAAAATATGACATTTCTGCCAGAATAGTTAAATTTTAAAGTAAATAATTAAATTTTTGACCAAAGAGATAATTTTGTAACTAAAATGATGAATCTTTAACAACATCAAAAAGTTTTGAACAACAGAGTTTAACATTCAACCAATTAGTTGAATTATCAACAAAAAAGATTAATTTTTACCCAGGAAGATTAAATTTTTACCAAAAAAAGGGAAATTTTTAACATCAAAAACATAATAGAAGAAGTTTCGAATAAAAATAACGAACTTTCAACCAACAATATTTGGATTTTTTATTGTGTTTCTATTATTTCAATTCGCATTTAGGCGGGAAAAAAAAACAAAAAAGTAATTTTATTGTCAAATATAAATCAAAAGTTGTATTTTTAGAACAGGTGAAACATTACCATTTTTCAATATTTTCATTGCATTATTTGAATTGGAATAATTATTCTTGAAAACCAAAACTTACCTTCTAAAATCAATGTTTGCATCTTTAATCGAAAATTAGACTTCCTTTTCATTTTTTTGATCCTCTGATATGACAAATTTCATTTTAAAATCAACATGTTTTCGGAGATGAATATCTCTTAAACAGATAAAAATGGAAAGATTACATTTTCAGATAAAAAAAATTGATTTTCAACCAAGAAAAAGGATTCGATTAAAAAAAAAATCAATTCTCAAAGAAAAGTGTAATAGTTGATATTTATACCAAAAATATTGTTATTTTCAATCAAATACGGTTGAATTCGACCAAAAAAGACGATTTCTCAACAAAATATGTGAATTTTCAACTAAAAAAGATAAACTTTTTTTCAAAAATGGAATAGCTACGTTTTCAGTGAAAAAAATTAATTTCCAACAAGAAAAACCAAAGAAATGAATTTTTCACTAAAATGATGAATCTTCTACCAAAAACATGAATTTTCAACCAAATAGTTCATTTTTCAACCAGCAGATTCATTTTCTACCAAAAAGATTAATGTTCTATTTAAAAAAAATAATTTCTACTACAATACATGAATCTTTAATCAAGAAGGTGAATTATATAGTCACAAAGAAGTTAAATTTTCAGATTAAAAATTAATTTAAAACCAGATTTTACGGGGTTATAAAAACTGAACCGCAAATTAAAACACTCAAAGTGGAATAATTTTGAATTTTTATCTTTCAAAATTAGAGTAAAAAAAATGTTAATTCTAACGCTCAATAATTTTCGCGTATAACATGGAAGCTTTTACCAATTTTCAATTGAAAATTTTTAAATCTACGCTATCATTTTCAATGCTATGAATTAAAGAATGAATCAAAAAATTTATAAATTTCCAAAATTATATCATTTCAGGCAATTTTAAGCTAGAAACATAAATCTATACATTAAAATTTGTTCTGAAATACTTTGAAATATTCTATTTAAAAAATTTATTTCACAGAAATTAATTCAAAATTTTCCAGGAATCTAATAATAATTTTATTACCTTGGAACTCGAATTTTACCTACAATTTTTGGAAGATCCCGCAAAATTAAAAAAATTACCTCAAAATGATCCAGATTCTTTTTTGAACATTTTGGAAATCTTATTAAATATTCCCTTAAAATTAATTTTAAGAAATCTTCGTTGTGTTTTAAATATTTTGAAATCTTTTCACGTTTTAAATTATTTTGGAATCTGTCCAAAACTTCTAAATATATTTTTAACTCACTTGTTCATTTTCCAAATTATTAATTGTTAGAATGTAATTTATTATTCAAAAATTTGTTCAAATCTTCTCAAATATTCTCTAAAAATTAATGTTTAAAAATCAAGAATGATTCAAAATTTTCCCAGCAAACTGAAGAAATTTTTTTTATTTTCTCAAATCCTTTTAAGATCCTTAAAAAGCTTCAAAATTTTATTTCAAAATCTTCAAAAATCGATATTTAGTTTCTTTTTTGAAATCTTTTCCTGTTTTAAATTAAGTTTGGATCTTCTCAAAACTTGTAAATATTTCTTAAACTAACTCAAATTTTTTCCAAATTATTAATTTTCCGCTTCTCATTTATGCATCAAAATTCAATAATTTCAGTTACATATTAAAAATCTGTTGAAAAAAGAATTAAAATCGTAACTTTCAAAGATTTAATTTAACACTCTGAAATATAAACGATACAAGGCTTTCCATTTTAAGTAATTCAGTTCAAAATTGTTTAGTATTTAATATTTGATTTATAAGTGCTCATTTTAAATGAAAAGTAAAATATTGCTAAATATTCGAAAGAATGTCTTCCTTAATTAAAAAAAATTCAAATTAAATGGGTTAAAAATGGAATATTTTAGATTGAAACACTATTTGAATAGGATTTGGAATTGAATAAGATCGTTTAATTTTTTTAATTAAGAACAGTTTATGAAGTTTCAATCGAATGGTTACATTTGTTTAACTACTGAGGCTTTGAAATAGAAAAATTTCTACTTTTAACGTTAAAATATGTAACTTTCTTAATTTTGGAACGTTGATGTAGATACTAAAAGTATTGCTTGTAAAAATTTATATTTTTTTGCTTAAATTTGTACATTTCTACAATAATGTACCAGTATATACAACATCATTTAAAAGATCGTTTCCCAATATCATAACTTTTGTGAAATCTTGTATTTTTTGTGAAGATTTGTGATTTTCTACAATAATTGACGTAAAATTAAAAGTGTTTTTATGACGCCAAACACCAAAATTGAAGAAATGTTAAATCCTAAATATTATTAATAAAAAGTTATACAAATTTTTGATTTATAGAAAGTTATACTTTATTTTTTTACTTTTCTACAAGACAATACAATAAAAATTAGCTATTTGTATATAACTGTATTTTTTGTTAAATTTTTTACATTTTTTACAAAAAATTAAAGTTGTAGAAATTTTTTACTTTCTTGTAAAAATTTTTTCCACAAGGGAAATTCTTTGTACCTCCCTCCACCATAAGTAAGGATTCATAAGATTTTCCAGGCCCACCTTTCTCCAATAAAACCTTACGTAATTAATTCAAAAAATTGAAAACCTGGGTTTTCAAAAAATGATCAAAATTATTGTTGAAGTGTGATACTTCTATCTCCCGTTGTTTTTGATATTTTTTTACGAAAATATGCCATTTATGTTATTGAAATTTTTTTCCAACAATACAATTTTATGGTGTAATAAAAAATAAAGAAGAATATCATTTAGTAGTCTCAATAATTTGTACATCCAACTCTTCCCTTTGAAGTCAATAAATAATTCAATTAAATTAAAAACAATAAATTAAAAAACAAAATCTTAAACATGTTTTAAGTGAACCAATCATGTATTTGACTAATTTCCAGTTCAAAGTAAGATTTTTTTTCATTTTGTGTAATTTGTTAAATAAGAAGATCAATTGGTTGGAAATTCTTTTTCTTATAATAGTTTTTGAAAATAAATTCATAATTAAGAACATCAGGTGACAGGCTTAAAGAACCCCTGCCCCCCACACCTATGTGATTATCTTCATATTTTCTCTGCCCCCCCCCCTTTTTTTAATTACTCCTTTACCTTTTTAATTTTTCATAAACTATAATGTTTCAATTTAGGGGAAATGATTTAAAAAATAAATATGAAAATATTTCAAAAGTCATTTCAATTTCTAACATCAATTTTTTTCCTTTAAAAAAAAGCTACGTCTGTTCCCATGATTTAAACAGATCGTGGCTAGTCCAGCTTTTTAAAAGGAATTTGAAATCATTTCATCAAATATAATTGGTAAATATGACGATTTTCATCGAATAGAATTCGTGCATTACGGAATGTAAAATTTTCAGGTTTGTCATCTAACAATGTATACAGCAGGTACATTCTAAAATTGTTTGTCTTCTTTCACGTGCAATCTGTGTGGAGAAGTATAAATATTTAATTTTAAACGAGTCTTATGTAACGATTTGTAATAATGCAATATTTCGTAGAATTTTTTCTTCTATCGAATAAGATTTTTATTTAGTCAAGGCCTAGTTTTTCCAAGGTCCATTTCTGTACATAATCTGAAGGAGAACAGATAAAGAATTTGCTTACACTGATCCAGTAAATTATGTAATACAGCATCAGAAATTTCAAAAGATTTCAAAGAATTTCTAGAAAATTTTGGAACATGAATGTTGATCTAAATATTTCTTCTAATATTTTAATGAAACAAGGTTTCTACATAAATTATGATTCTGAGTTGGTACATTAAATTTTCGAAAACCAATTATAACCAGGGTGGCCACTTGACCGGAAAACCAGGAAAGACCGAGAATTTAATTTAAAACCGGGAATTTAATTTAATTTAACTCTAATTAAATCATAATTTATTATTGAATTTTTATTATTTTCCAATATGAAAAAAAAACCTTTGCAATTTTTTGCTCTGTGACATTTTTTTCGCTTAGTTAAGTTTGATAATCGAATTGAAGATATTTCAAACAGGATTTTAGAAAATAGAAAATTTAAGAAATATAGTTTCACTTGGAACAGGGAATTTTTGACATGGAACGGGAATTTTTTAAAAGAATTATAATTGCGATTTAGAAGGAAGAAGTTTAAAAGAATCCCTATTCCGATTCAGAATTCCTCACAAGTTAAAAGTTAAACACTTTTGTTAAATATTATTTTTTAGGTTGAAGATTCATCATTTTAATTGAAAATTCGTCTGTGGTTAAAAATGTAACTACTTTATTGAAAATGAATTTTTTCAACGACAATGTAACCATTCGATTTTTAGTGAAAATGTATCTTTATTGGACGAAAATTCAACTATTTGGTTGAAAATTTATATTTTTCATTAAGAAATTAAACTAGTTGTTTGAAAGTTTATTAACTTCGTGGAAAATTCGCCTTTTTTGTAGAAAATTATTCTTTAAGGTTGAAAATTCATCGTTTTGGTACAAAATCCAACTATTCCAGTTGAAGATTCATCATTTGAGTTTAAAAATGCATCAGTTTGGCTGAAAATTAATTCCTTCATCTGAAAATTTGAATGTCCATTTTTTGTTGAAAATTCATCTTTTAGGTTGAAAATAAAATTATTTGGTTGAAAATTAAAGTCTTTGTCAAGAATTCATTTCTTTTGGTTGAAGATTCATCATTTTAATTAAAAATTAATTTCTTTGGTTGAAATATGAACTACTTGATTGAAAACTTCTTTCTTCTTCTAATCCTTGAATATCCTGAATTCCTTGAATATTCCAAATTCTCTGAATCCTTTGAAATCGTGTAATATTCTGAATTCCCTGAATTCCTTGAATATTCTAAATTCCTGAAATTCATCGAATTGTCCAAATCCCCTGATTTCCCTAAAATCTTCCGAATTCCCCGAATTCATAGAATTTGTAGAATTCCTTCAATTCTCCAGAATTCCTCTGAATTCTTTGAATTATTTTGAAGTCCTTGGAATTCAGGGGGTTCTAAGAATTCAGGAAATTCCACGAATTATATGGGAATTTGGAGGAATTCAGTTGACTTTAAGGAAGTTAAAAGAATTCAAAAGGATTTGAAAGAGTTTAAAAGCGTTTCAAACAATTGAAAAGAATGAAAAATCATTAAAAACTGAATATTTTTAGGTAGATTCTTCAATTTTCCATGAGCCTTTCCTGCAACGGTACAATTCAGTAATAACTTAATGATTTTGAAAATCACTTTCATATTCCAGACTTCACACTATTTCTCAAATTCCCCCTTTTTGAAGAATTCTTTTTCCACTCTTTTTAGGAAACTTCACCCTTTTTCCGCTTTCCCCTTTTCTTGTTTTTTCGCTTAAATGCGAGTTGAATTAAAAGAAACTCAATAATAAAATCCAAATATTTTTGGGTGAAAGTTCATCATTTTTTATTGAAAAGTCCACTATTATATTTTTGGTACGAAACTCATCACATTTGGTTCAAAATTTTATTATTTGGTTAAAAATGTAATTATTTGATTGAAAATTTGTCTTTTTTAGTTTCAAATTCAACTATGTGATTTAAAATTCATGTATTTTGTAAAAAATTTCTCTTTTTTGGTAGAAAATTAATCTTCTAAGTTAAAAAGTCATCTTTTTGATTTAAAACTTCAATATTTGGTTGGAAATGCGTTTTGGTTTTGTTGAGATAAATTTCATTGACTGAAAATTTAAATATCCAATTCTTAAAATCAGAAACAGAATTCTGTTAAAAAGTAGAGCCTGAAGACATGAATATGCATAGTTAATTTATAGGGCATTGATCCATTCTATGTATATAAAAAAATTCTAATTTTTCTTAACTTTGTGCAAACAATCAGAAGCCGATAATTTGGTGATGAAAACAGAATAGGTCACGTTAACAATTTTTCAATATGGCCTTCTTACTGTTTCAATAGATTTAAAAATGATACAAGATCGTGTCGTTTTATGAAACTTATCTATTTTTCACGTTTTCCATGCTTATAACGTTTCTAAATTATTGTATACATTCCTAAATAAGTTTATGTATTTTTACTAAGCAATTAATTGTTTTTCACTATAAATTAGAAAATATCTTGACTATTCGAATCAGTAATTTTTGACTAATCTTTAGTAGCACACGTTTCGCAAATGAGATTTGTAAAATTTCACTAGTAATTGTTACGTTTTAACAATTTTGGTTTGAAGAAACAATACAGTATCTTTTGCGTAAAAAAAGCTATAAAATAAAAATCAATTTCTTTGAATACTCAAGTTCATTCTTATTTAATGCAAATCATTTTTACAAAGTTTGCTATGTATTTGCTATGTATATAATTAATTTGGAGCTCATTGATTCTTTGTCACGCTGACATTGTAAAAAATTCTTTTTTCTCTTAACTTTGTTCAAACAATCAGAAATCAATGCTTTTAAATTGGAGACAGGCTACATCACGTTTACAATTTCACAATATGACCTTCTTATTGTGTCAATAATGTCACACCATTGCATCGTTTTATTAAACTTTTCTATTTTCCACGTTTTCCATGCTTATAATTTTTTCTCAATTATTATATTCATTTCTAAATAATTTTATAAAATAAAAATAAAGTTCCTTGGACACTCAACTTCATCCTTATGCAAGGCAAATCATTTTTACAAAGTTTACTGTTTAGTTGAAATTTTCTATGAAATATTAGAAAAATGTATAACCGAAACCAATTTCGAAAATCGTAAATAGAAATCTATTAAAAAGTAGCACATGAAGATCCTGAATGTGTATAATTAATTTGGAGTCTATTGATTCCTTGCCATTTTAATATTGTAAGGAATTCTTATTTTTGTCAACCTTGTTTAATCAATCAGAAGACAATGTTTTCAAATCGGAGACAGGTTACGTCACGTCTACAATTTCACATTATGATCTCATTATTTCAATAGAGTTAAGAATGTAATTCCATCTCTTCGTTTGATTAAACTTCTCTATTTTTCGCCCTTTACATTTTGATAACCGTTTTTTAATTATTATATGCAGTCTTAAGTCAATTTATTTATATGTATCAAGCAAATAGTTGCTTTCCATTATTGAAGTATTAAATATCTCAAGTAATCGAACAATTTACTTTCTACCTATATTTGGTTGTTTACTTTTCTCTAACCAAATCTGTAAAACTTCACTAGCAATTACATAATTTTACGAATCTTGATTTAGAGAGACCTCAACGTATCTTTTGCATAAGAAAAGAAGCTATACAATTAAAATAACCTTCTTCAGGCACTCAAGTTCATACTTATTCAAGTTGATGGTTATTGAAGGCAAATGATTTTTCAAAGGTTTGCGAAATAATTCCAACTTTCTATGGAAAATAAGGAAAATATACAAACGAAACATTTTTTTAATCAAATACAAAACTCTTGAGAAAAGTAGCGCAAGAGGACCCTAAATATGCATAATTAATTTATAAAGCATATTGAGCCTGCTTATTATTTTAATAGAGTTAAGAGTGTAACACCATCGCGTTATTTTATTAAACTTTTCTATTTTATTTTTTTAGTTTAGAGTTTATTAAAGCCATGGGGCAAATCCCCTATAAGGCAAAAAGGTATTTACATGAATAGGTACATAAATTTTGTATTATATAATATATATATATATATATATATATATGCTACAACTTAATCTAAGACATTAGAATTGGGAATAATTTGATAGTCCTAAGCAAAATACAATTCCATAAATTAAATTAAATATCAGTTTAATGTACATATAGTCGCAGCATTCGGAACGCATTGATCTTAGAGTAGAGATTGCTCATTTAAGAGGTGCCGCAAAAGATTATTTTAGCAAAAATTTTAACACCAGCGTTTATCTTTGAAATTAGAGATCGTGACAGACATTTTTTTTCTTGAAATAAAAAAAAAGAAAATATATTTATTTCATTGAATGATAATAATTTCAAAAAATATTAATGCTAAAAATAACTAACAAACTAAATTGGAACTGAAATTTTAATAACATTTTTTTTAATTATTGTACCAAAGAATGATATCGAAAAAATCATTTCACCACAATGTATATCTAATTTTTGAGGAATTTTTTATGCAAAAACCACATTTTCGATCAACGTGTTAATTATAAAAATTAAAATTAATGAAAGTTAAAATTACCTAGAGTTATGTACTGCCACCCTTCAAATGTGAAAATGTTTGTATAGGGTAAGGAGGGGCAGCGCCGACCGGTGGGGCAAAGGCGACTTTGCTTATAACATCGCTATTACTTAAAAATTTTAATTCTACTTTACATTAAATAAATCCATTTTATTATAGAGATAGCGTTACTTACTGAAATCTTGAAAATTGACGTTGTAAAAGAAAAATTATGCAGAAAACAGTTTTGACAACGAAAGAATGGAAGATTCGCTGGCAGAAATGTAAAGTTTTCGACATTAATGGCAATACTTAAAGTATGAAAATTTGATATTTTGACAGATAAAACAATATCACATTATGTCATTATAATAATTCAACGTAATACAAGTCCAAAGTGTATTTAATATCGTTAATAATTAAGGCCTCACCAGTGGGGCAAGCCCGACAAAAATAATAGTTTACACGTGCTTAGGTTATAAACGTATCATAAGTTTTGTCAATAAGTCATCGGTAATGTAGAACAGCCACTTATCTTCTGGGCTACATGCAAGAAACTATTATATATTATTATTTTCAATCCGGTCGGTAGAGCGGGTGTTTTGTATTGGTACGGTAGAAACCTTTGCGCGTAGTCCGTCTCTAGTAGAATGTCAACGAATAAGAGGTTATATCACAGCTATCACTCTTTTTATTAAAAATAACTTATTCTTCTTGCTGAATATGTTTAAAGGTAATTTTTCCAATACACAAAATACTACAGACGCGAAACATCATGTGTTCCCATCTTCAGATGTTTTGATTTTCATAAAAAGCTGCGGTCGGCTTTGCCCTCCGGTGTGGGGCAAAGCCGACGAAATACAGCTTGTCAGAAATAATTCAATTATTAAATCATTGTTTTATTCATGTAATTGTTGCTTATAGAAATATGATGTACAATAATGTAGGACTCAAAATGAAAAAAAATGGATCAATTCCACATCTTATTAACTTTAAAAAAATCATTGACTGTTAACTGGTCGGCGCTGCCCCTCCTTACCCTATATTGAGATTTATTTCATATTAATATTTAAAATTAAGGAAAAAATTATTTCAGAATAAATAAAAACATAAATTCCTCTTTAACGTCCAGAATTCAAATTTAGCTATGAAATTCTTGGAAATTAAAAAAAAGCAAGAATCCGACGATCAATTTTTGGTAACACACTCTTAATCAAATCCATTCAAATCTATAAAAAATAAAAAAAGAAGAAGAAAGAAAAAGAAAGGAACTTTCAAATCCTCTTCCTCTCTTTTTTCATCTTTTTATGTTTACATATTTTTTTTAAATCACAAATAAAAAAAGATTTACAAAAGCCTACCAATTTTTCGGTTTTTATTCAGCACGCTTTAACATTCTGTAGTGTCTAGTAAAACGCAATTTTCTGTACATCTAACCCATTTCCAAGTCGTTCGGATTACGGAACTTTCCGTAATACTAGCCCCAGCACTAATATTAAAATTAACTTACATTGAGCACTGTGATTTTACTGTCATTTTTAAACATTTTTTTACAGTGCACATTGAAATTTTCAAAAACCTGACATATTAAGTCATTTTTGAAAAGAAAAAACTGCCAGAATTGTGTTTTTGGCGACAATTTCTAGATTTTAGCCACTAGGCAGAATAACCCCTCCAAAAGCGAATCAATCTTCGACTAGTAAAAGGGAATTGATTTTTTTCTCTCGGAAAAAACGAATTAGATGACGCGTTACAAGCAAAATCGAGTTGAATCCCCAACCCATTTTTGGCCGTAGAGCATGACTTAATTCTTTTTCCCGTCGAGAAAAAACCAATTCACTTTTTCAACGACTCTTTTTTTATAACCCTTTTGCTATCAGCCCCCCAATTTCCAAAAATTTCCAAAAATTCATCATTATTATATCGTAAACTGCATCTACCATTTTGAATTCTGTAATTTTCAGACTGAATTTGGAATAATCAATCTGCCCACAACAAACCCGAAGCACCAATTTTTAAGAATATTGACCAATGTTTTTGCATGTGTATATATTCATTGGCACCGGGTCGCTTGTTTTCAATTGACACGTTTAAATCGAATATACTTACCGAATATCTAAGATTTCCAAGGACAGTAAATAGTTTTTCAATATAAGGAAAAAGCTCCATCTCATCGCTTAAATGTAGTAATACTATTTGTCCATATGACGTGAAAGCTAGTATATATACAATTACAACTAGTTCAAGATCTTTTCAGTTGAAGTTCAAGACATATTTCATAAACCAGTTTCTGTTTCTCAAATCATGAACATTTTTACATTTACTCTACTTTTCTTCATGTTATTTCTGAATTCAGTTCGTAAGTAGAATATAATATAAACTATTAATCATACATTCAAATATGTTACATCCAGATATCGACGATATTCAAAAATTCCCGTTCCACTCTGAAACATTTGAAACATGTGTTATTATCATTGTACGTATTTCGCAAAAATTTTGGTTCGGGGTGCGACAAAACTTTTAATTCTACAGTTTTGAAACTGCATTAGGCCACATTTTTAGATACGGAGACGGAAGAAATAAATGTGAAGTAAAATGTTTGTAACATATGTTAGGACGAAGTTCAGTTTATCGGTACACGTGAAGGTTGAATGTAAAAGATTGTTTAACCCATTTTGGCAAAAATTTCAGTTCATGCTATGTAATAAGTTTCCATTTTGGATAAATAATAAAAATGAATACGGTTTAAACCGAAATTTTAGCCAACATATGCTCTGAAATTCTCCGATGAAGCCCCACGTGTACGCCAGTATATTTTTCAAAAATTTATCTTTACACTCTATTTTCTTCCGTCTCTGCATCTAAAAATTTCTTTCCATTATATTACGCTATTGCGTACTACGTGTTGCGCTATTGCACATATGCGCAGCAGAAGTGTTATCAAAACTTACCGGTAAATTACCATGTATTTTCGTAAGTTATCATAAATTACTTGAAATTTCCATAAATTTCCACAAATTTCATAAATATACACAAATTTCATAAATATCCACACTGTTAAAAATTTCCGCATAAAACTTCCACTAAATGTTTTGGAAGTTTATTTCCGAAATGTAGGGTAACGTTAAAATACATAATGTTGTAGTTTTCAAATGCAACGGATCATGCAGCGATACATGGATCGGATGAGGCGCATGCGCACAATTTTCGACTTATAAACGCTACAATACATGTATTGGAATTCTCGACGGTGACTTCACGATTTACGACGCTTACAATACATGTATTGCAATTTCGGCATTCCAATACCGTGTTTGCAATTTTGCCTTACGCTTGTATTGTAGAAGTGTTGGAGAATTCCAAACATTTTTAAAAGTGCACAAATTCAACAAATTTTCACAATAATGTCTTCCCGCTAAGACCAAGTCATCATTTTTGCATTTGCATTCGGCTTTGGGCACATATTAACTCCTATCAAATACAACGCTGCTGAAGGCTGGTAACCTTCTCAGCATAAATCACCAACCAATTGAGACTCTCGGTTTCCTTTCTCTGTCCTCACCTCCACCCCCCCACGCAGTAACAGAAGTATTGGAGGGACTGACGTTACAGATAGACTATCCACCGTACGACGAATAATCACTTAACTTGGACATGATTTCGGCTCGCAAAACAAATTTCGCGCATAAAGGTGATAGTTGGGTGTACAATCTAAACATGAATAATACAAACAATAAAGTAGCCTCGGAATGGACTGAAACTTGGATTGACGAAATGCATACACACGGTAAACGTAAAGGTCGAGTTTCAGGCGATGAATGGAGACTGGGTGTCTGGAATGCTAGAGGAGTGAATGACCTTAAAGTAAGAGAACTACGAGAAACTATGCATGCAAGGAAACTAGATATTTTATGTGTACCTGAGAAGAAGAAAAAGGGTTGCGAAAGTAGAAACATAGAAAATGGGGTGTTGAAAGGCGGTTTTGAAATATGGTCAGGAGTAGGTAGTGAATCAAATCGTAGTCAAGGGGTCGGTTTAATTATGAATGAAAAAGCAAGACAGCATCTCAAAGATCATGATTTTGTATCTCCCAGATTGTTGTGGGCTAGAATGAAGGTAGGAATCAGAAGGTTATTTATCATAGCGTGCTACGCCCCAGTTGACAGTGAGCCGCGAGAAGTCAAAGACGCTTTCTGGGACACTTTAAATGA
>CAKNYM010050363.1:4983-52146 GCA_932195095.1 Andricus curvator
TGATACTGGTGTCGTACAAATTTTAACATATGGCTAACTGTTGTCCCGTGTCTTCTTGCCGGATCTCGGCGGAGTACTTGCATGATACTGGTGTAGTATAGACTACAAGAAAGGGCAAACTATTGTCTCACGACTTTTTGTCGGATCTCGGCCGAGTACTGGCATGATACTGGTGTCGTACAAATTTTAACATATGGCCAACTGTTGTCCCATGTCTTTTTGCCGGATCTCGGCGGAGTACTGCAATGGTAGTAGCGTAGAACAGACTATATGAAACGGGATGAATAATAAATTGCGGTCGTCACTTTTCAGTCCGTCAAAAGTAGAGCTTTAGCCCTGCTTCATAGGCATCGAAAAGGGCTGAAATCATGCATGTGTCATAAAAAACAATAAAAATAACACCAATTTTTGAAGAATAGGTGTTATTTTGAATGTGTTTAACCTTTTTTTCTTTTTTAGTGCTCCTCAGGGATTCAGGAACATCAATTTTTTTAATATTTGACAGCAAAAAAATATTTGATATGAACTTTTCTGTCATTTAGAATGTTTACTAGCGGCGAAAGCCGCTAGTGCAGTAGCAATACTGGTAGTCTGTACTGAACATCATTATCATTTCTGCCTCATGCCAGTACATCGCCAATACTGGTACCCAGTACTTCACCGGCTTCTTTGACAGTACTCATTCACCGTACTGTGCTAATACTTACTTCCAGTATACCATTAAGCCATTTCCCTTTCAGGGTAAGCGTGAGTACTTCAGTACTTCACTATTACGTATACCCACGACTGCCCCAGTATTAAATCACAGTACTTATAGTCATTACTGCGCCAATACCGATGCCCAGTACAGTATTTTAGTACAGACCCGAAGTTGGCAATCAGTACTAAACAGCGTTATCATCCCAAGATTACGCCACATCGACGCCAGTATTGGCTATCAGCACCATGCCAATGCTGTCGAACTCTGGCCAGTACTGACCCAATGCTGCGCCAGTTGTTAATTTCCCATTGGGTAAGAACTGGAATGAGATACCGCAATGGATGGAACCTGGCAAAGCGAGTAATTTTCGAGGATGGTACGCTTTTATGCAAGTAGAAAAAGTCGGTCATAGCCCTGAATTTAAGGTCAATTGTGAGTCACGGCTTGGACATATTTATTATACGGATCCTCTCAATCAAGGTATAGGTTTCTTTGAAGTACATATAGTACAGAATGAATATTATGTAGCTCAACGTTTCGTGCCGCACATTGCTGGTAATTCTCCACTAATCAACCACATTTATATAAAAACGACCGGAAGCGAGATCTACGTGGCAAGTTTACACGCAATTAATCACTCAGAATTAATCGGCGAGGCATCCCACAATCATAAACGAAAGCGAAATGTCGAAGAACCACATACAGGGCCAAAATTCGTTCGTTATTCCTGAGATATTCCCGCAATACCTCTAAATATACAAAGGATTTATGGTGAATATAGGATTGAATGAAATGGCAGCCTTTTTTAGTTTTAACATAGGGTCAAACATTTTCAACAAAAATACATGCTCAACTTAAGGTATGTGAGTTTTATGAAACCGTTAGACTCATGCAAATTTAACAAAAGTTCATAATAACTTGGGCACATAAAACAGCGTAATATTTCAGTATGACTAATGTTGATTATTTTTTCGCATTGTGTAGTAATCCTACAACATAGGCTGCTGAAACTTCATAAGACACGGTTCTCTACATTAATCTAGTATACTTTCATGTTTATAGTTATTATTATTTTCGCACAATCTGTCGGATTAAAGCATTTTGCACATCATTTAGAGCCCTGGAAGTCCGACCGACAACTGATAGCACAGTGTACAAGTAGTACCAGACAGGCACAGTCAGACACCGGTTTTCAGCTGACTAAGGCCGGCGGGAACTACTTAGTGTATGCGGCAACCCGACGGCGATTCAGTGGTCCCTCGCCGTTATGGTCGAACATCGGTACTTCTCCAGCGTCCGCGCCTACATTATCAAACTGACTAGGCAAGTCCTGAAAATTACTAAGGACACGCCTGCGAGTTCCCACGAATCCTCGTCAGGACGACGCCGAGCTCCAGTATTTCTGTGTTACTGTAGAGGCTATTGAGGGTGAGTTTGAGTAGTCTTTTTGGGTTGGACCTCTCTCTTCAAATGAGGGGTGTGAGCATATAACGAGTGTTGCGGTACTCTTCAACTTGCTCCTGCCACTCAAGGGAGTAGATGTAGATCCGACTCTGGACCTCCAGATCCTCTGTCAAAGCCTCATATAATAGGCTTCTTAAATGGTACCCTACAGCAGCCAAGGACGGCCTCAGATCAGAATGATTGACGAACTTACGAAATTACGGAACTCACTTTCGTTCTTCTCTTTCTCCAAAACTTTCCTTTTAGTTTCTTCTCATTTCTCTTATCTCTTCCGTGAATCAGTTGTGAGGCGTTTTTTAACTCTTCTAATAACAAAAAATAATCTTTTGTCTAGTACATTTTCGACAGGTATTGTAACGCCTTTTCCATTAGGTATAAGCATTTTTTATGACTTAAATATTTAACCTTTAAAAATTCAGGTGAAGAACAAACTTTACTTTTTTTTAAAAGCAGTTTTTTATCATTTTTGTTATCTCGAAAGAAAGCGTAGGTTTTTCCCTTTAACAGCTTTAAGTGGGAATAAATATTGAAAAAAATGTCAATCTAATTTCTTTGAAAAATTCCAATTGTTTTTGACCTTCATATTGAGAGGTTGAGTATTCATTCATGTCAAGTAGGATTTTTATTTTTTAAGTATAAAAATAAGCGATAAATGGTTGTTAGAAATATACCTATTTTGACAGTTTGTAACTATTTTAATAGCAATAAAAATCCGTTGTATACGACAGTGTAACATACATACTTACCATTAAAGTTAATATCATTTAGCAACACAAAAATCGTGTAACTGGTTTTCAATCATTTTCCTCGTATATTATGAAATAGTTATTTATTTTAAGATAATGAAATATCAGTAACAGATGAAGATGAAATGTGGAAATTTGTTTTCACTTTGCCCATTTTTAGATACGATAAGCTTGTTCTCAGACTGAAATAGTATATTGTGTATCAAGGGCGTAAAGAAGGCTATTTTGACGAGTGCCCTTGATACACACCATACTTTTTGTCCTAGCCTTCTTGAAAACAAGCATGTTAAGCAGATAGAGGATGTTTGGTGTACTTGCCAATTTTAGATTATAAGTGAAAGAAAGAAATAGCGCACTTTGCAGAAGGAAGACTGTGGGGTCCAGCTATACAATTTTTTAAAAGATAAAGATAATTATGTGTAGCGGGCGTAAAGTTTTATGTAGCGGACGTAAAGTGTTATCTAGCGGGCGTAAAGTGTTATGTAGCGGGCGTAAAGTTTCATGTTGGCCCGGCGGCAGAGTGCGCATGTGCGAACGGCACTGGGCTGGAAGCGGCCACATTACGCCTGCCTCACGTGCATGCAATGGCGCGTTTTCAAGGGGGGTCGGACAAAAAATGATTTTATTCAATCATCCAAATGCATACATACTGGTGGTATTTCATGCCAAGCCCAAATTCATTTAAGTCGCGCCTAATTAACCTACAAACTGGAGAAAAAACAATCAATTTTGAATTATTACCTGGTCCAGTACATTTGACAGGGGTCTCGGGAGGTGCGGCCTGTTGTCATAAATAAACCCCTCGATGCCTAGGACTTATATTACGGCTGCTTCGAATCGTCGTCAGAATGAGGGTCATTTCTTTATGTAAGAATAAACCACTTATTCCGTCGAAATGTTCTTGATTTTTTTTTTACTACACGGAAGAAAATAATCGCTTAAATTTTAAGTAACTATTCTCCGATTTCTGGATAGAGAGGGAAGTCTGATGAGATTTCAGCAAATTTGATTAAATAGTAGAAGAAAAGTAAATTAATTTTTAAAACCAGATTTACTGGGAAAAATCTACTAATTCTCATGAAAAAGTGTTTCAAAAACCAATCGGTTATTTCTGATAAATAATAAACATTTTTTTAGAGTTCAAGAAACTGTCGAATAATTTTTAAGAACAAGCAAGCGGTTGATAAACAATATTGAAAAGTCTATCAGATTTTATTTGATGGTGAACGACTTTTTATATGATTTGTGAAATAAAATTTAGAAAATGAGTAATCAAAGAATTTAAAATACGGGCTTATAGAATTCCCTCGACAGTTTATAAAAAACTGCAAATGCAAAGTTTTGCGTTTTTTGTTTGCGTTTGGTACCTCGGGGGAGAATGATATCAACACTTGCAAGAGCATCGTCTTACTGGATGAAGCGGAGAAAGTTAAGTTAGACCAGTTTTTGAAGGGTATAGTAAAACCGAAACCCGATAAGTCACCTGAAGTGACTGACACGCTAATCGCAAAAGCGAACTTATTAATTGAGCAAAATTTGATTAAGCCTTCAAGTAGTGAATGGTGCAGCCTGGTGGTAATAGCCGGCAAGCCGGACGGTAACTACCGCCTGTGTATCGACTTTCGAAGTTTTAATGAGGTACCGAAGAAAGATGCGTATTCGATTCCGTTTATGGCGGAAATCTTGTACCGTTTAAATTCCGCTCGACGCATCTCAACCCTAGATATGAACAAGGCTTACCACCAGATTCCTCTAAGCGAAGACAGTCAGCCAATCACGGCTTTTACTATCCCAGGAAAAGGGTTTTACCAGTTCAAGTGCATGCCGTTCGGTCTCACCGGGGCTCCATAAACCTTTCAACGGTTGATGAACAATTTCATCACCCTGGAAATGAGACCACATGTATTTGTGTATCTAGACGATGTAATCGTCGTTTCTGGAACCTTTGCCGAGCACTTGTATTGACTGAAGCGGATCGTGAGGCGCTTAAATGGAGCCGGGCTGACGCTCAGCCCAGAGAAGTGTAAATTCTGTCAAACGGAAGTCAAGTTTCTGGGATTCAAAGTGAATAAAGCTGGGTTATTAGTAGATGATGATAATGTCGGCCCGATACTTGAATACACTGTGAGCCACTCGCTCGTCTAAACAAGAAAAATTACCATTTCTCTTGGGGAGGAGAGCAGGAAAAGGCATTCCAGACTCTAAAGAAAGCCTTGGTGTGACCACCTGTATTGGCATACCCCGACTTCAAGCTACCATTTTCCGTCCGAACGGACGCAAGTACTTTTGGTCTGAGGGTAGTAATAACCCAGATTCAGGACAAGCATGAGCGTGTGATCGCATGCGCTAGTCGAGTGATGTCTAAGGCTGAGCGGAATTACTCAACAGCTGAGAAAGACTGCGCGGCTGTAGTCTGGGCCATTAAAAAGTTTCGGTACTACCTCGAAGGGTACGACTTTTCAGTGGTGACTGATCACAGTAGCCTCCGATGGCTACTGTACAATGTGGCTGTGCAATCTCAAAAATCCGACAGGCTGATTGGCGCGCTGGGCGTTGAATCACCTAGAATATAGCTTCGAAATCTTTCATCGAAACGAATCGATGCACCAGATGCCAGATGCACTATCCCGTATGTTCGAAGATGGAAAAATCGATCGTATTGCGGCCATGATGCCTGTCGAGGATGAGTGGTATGCCAGACGCCGTGAGGCTGTGTTGAAATCACCCGAAAAGTATCATGGCTGGAAGGTGTTAAACGAAGAGATCTCAAAGTATAGGAACAATCCGCTACTGGAATACATCATTGAGACTATGACGCTTAGAAACTGGTGGTTCCGAAGAACCTCCTGTCAGATTTGGTGTACGAAGTGCACTGAATGCCTGAAGCTGGCCATTTAGATAGGGGTGAGACTTACCATCAAGTATTTCATTAGAAATTCTGAGACATGCTAGCTCAATAAACCTGAAGAAGCTCAATCGCGAGGGCTTATGACTCAGAGAATCGTCCAGAAGCCATGGACCGTAGTCACCACGTATGTCATGGGGCCCTTTCCTCGGAGTAAGAAGGGCAATGAATATTTACTGGTATTTCAGGATTTATTCTCTAAATGGATAGAACTAGCACCTTCGAGACATGCCATGGCAGAAAGCATTAATAAAGCTCAGCTTGAACTAATTGTGACAAAGTGGGGAACACCTAAGGTGCTCCACTCGGACAGTGGCACCGAATTTAATAAGAACGCGGTGAACGACTTCGCTGTGGAGTTCGGTATCCACCGTTCATTCACACCCCTTTACCATCCTCAGGCTAATTCTGTGGAGAGAACCAATATCTCCATGATGAAAAATACCATGATCAGGTAATTTATTGACCAGGATCACAGAAACTGGGATGTCCACTTGAACGAGTTCCGATTCGCCTACAAAACGGCTCTTCTTAGTACCAACCGAGTGACCCCAGCGTTTCTCAATTTCGGTCGGGAGCCCCGTCCGCGAAAACCTATTCGCAGTTTAATTGTATGTGGCAGACATAAATGCCTACATTACCGACTTCACTTTTTCAATTTTCCGAACTTTATTTTGAATCTTAGAACTTTTTTTGCAAATAACAAATCGGGCTGAAACTTTGGAAAATGTATGAGAAGACAATAAACTACGTTTACATAATTTATTTGAGGCGGAATTTCGCAAAAAATTATTTTTGAAGAAATTAAAACTGGGTGCATCTTTTGAACCTAAGAACTTTTTTTATAAGTGAAATATCGGCTTCAAACTTCAAGAAATGCAAGAGCCGACAGTAAAGTACGTTTATGTACATCATTTGAGTATAAAAGATGCAAAAAGAAAAATTCCAACTAAATGTCAACTCTGGTCGCCAGATCGGTCGGTATTCGCGATGGACATGAAAATGCGAATTCTGGTTGCCACTAAACGAGCCCCTATCAGCTGGCTCATCTACATCCGAAATGTTAGGTCCACGCTGTCAAAGATAGATGATGCGGTTTTCTTACAATCATATTGTTTTAAAGTTGTGTCCAGCATAAAAGTTGAGTGAAATATGTTGTTTCAATGTTGAATTATGTAAGTATTGAAATCGTTATTGGTCTTGTTAAGTGGCCGCCAGACTTCGCATTTTCGTGCCCATGCGAATACCGACCGAACTGGCGACCGGAGTTGACATTTAGTTAGAATTTTTCTTTTTCCATCTTTTATACTCAAATTATATACATAAACGTACTTTACTGCCGGCTCTTGCATTTCTCAAAGTTTGAAGCCGATATTTCACTCATAAAAAAAGTTCTTAGGTTCAAAAAATGCACCCACTTTTAATTTCTTCGAAAATATTTTTTTGTGAAATTCTTCCTCGAATACGGTACGTAAACGTAGTTTATTATCTTCTCATACATTTTCCAAAGTTTCAGCCCGATATTTTATCCACAAAAAAAGTTCTTTGATTCAAAAAAAGATTCAGGAAATTGAAACAGTGAGGTCGGTAATGTAGGTATTTATGTCTGTCACATGCCCTTAAGGGGGTGTGACGCCGAGTTGTCACCACCTGACCTTCCAGTCTGGACAACTCGAATGGCACGATGAGAACACTTGAGGGAACTAACGACTAAGTTCAAAGATCAGGCTTTCGTGAAACAAGAGAAATACTGCGACCAGCATCATCGAGACCACCAATTCAAGGTCGGTGATAAGATTAAAATGCCTAATTAAGTGCTATCAAAGAAAGAAACTCATGTGGCGGACAAAATGGCCCCAAAGTTCAGTGGTAATTTCATTGTGGTGGAGGTAATCTCACCCAATATTTACAAGCTGGGGTCGCCAGAAGGACGATTGGCGGGTTGGTATCATGCCTCCCTTCTTCAAAAATATGTCGAGGATGCGGAAGACGAACCGGGTAATCCGGAGAAGTTGGCAACACTTGACAGGCTGCTGTTCGAAATCTCGCTCCTATTCTAAATAGGGGCTCGGTCTGGAAACCGGTGGAATGGCGAACCATGACCTACTAAAAATGTAAAAGAGTCAACAGATCAAGGATTGGTTGAATCATTTCTTATATGGCACCATTCTTGCATTTTTTCTAGTGACCACACACGAGAAATTGGCTCAGAGGCTCCGGGCCAATTTGAGGATTACTTCCGGGCCCGCGAATCAGCAAGTTGCAGCGTACTGTCGGCCCCCTCGCTCAATGACGCCATGTACGACATACCGACAGAAAAATACGCCCGCAACTGTGCCGCGTAGGTCCTGGAGGAGCTCAATCGAGAAGCGTCTGGGACGTTGGTAGTTCGCTCCCCGGACTTACGCCCACCGGAGAGAAAAATCCCGCACTGTACGTCGCAAGAGTTGCCCGGCAACCCACTCCACCTAGGGCAGGAGGTTTCTCAATGACGGAGCGGGTCTGGGAGCGAATCCACACGGAACCGGCGTTTCGCAAACGACACCGAAACCGGTTATGTGGGGGGAGACGGAAGCGCAGAAAGGCCGGTGTGGGAAGTGCTGAAGCACTGACCACAAATGGAACCAAGGCTCTCGCTTGAACGAGCCGCAGAGGAGGGAATGATGGTCAGCGCTTGTAAGCGCTGTTGGGGGCTGATACCACACCAATAAATAATGATTCGTAAAAACAAAACAAAAATCCTCTGCATCCTCTGCAAGAGTTTCGGGGTACATCGTCAGAACCTCGGTATGTAGAGTTATTCTTAGTAGGATTGATTCAGTTTAGCAATTAAAAAGTACACGTAGTCACTAGGTAAGAAGAAGAAAGTAGGTGGAAAATACCAAACCAGTCCGATTATAGATCGGATAAAATAATTTCAAGTAACACCTCAAAAAAATTCTTGTGTTATTATTTACTGTCAAATTCAATTATATATTTGTTTCGTTTTCCCACTTGGATACAACGGTGTACGATGGTGTATGGAACCCGAGGTCTGGCAATGAACCAATTTCAACTATTTTCTTTGTAGAAGAATTGAGTAAGACAGAGAGTTGGAGGTACCTGCTTGGTATTCGCCCCGGTGGGGAAATGAGTTCAGAATAATGAATCAAATACACCAGCTGTCTGCGAACAGTTACAATACTAGCCGAGAATATGAGAGTTCTGCGGCTAGTATTTAAGAGGAATTCTAGTATTTATTGTAATTCCTTTCACTTACTTAATTTTAATTTGTTTAATTTCAATTACAAATTTAAAATGCTTAATGAAGTATTAGCCTAGAATATGGAACTTCGACAGCTAATATACAATAAAAACTCACTAATTACATTTTCAATTCATTATTTTCATGTAACCAACTAACTTGATTACTTTTAATAAAAATAAAACAACAACAATCACCTAAAACTAATCACCAGTCAACGATTGGGATTTTAGGTCATCAAACCGGAATTGTAACGTTATCGTTAGTTTAACGAGCATTAATTTCATCTATCTTTTTATGATATCATCCGACATTGAGTCGAGATCCAATAATGTCGATTTTATCAAGACTTCTTAGATTTTATTTTCTTTGAGCTTGAACCCTATAGAAATATGGGCATTTTCTTATGTTATTTAATAGCGTTGTCGCAATTCAGAATTTTCTTAACAATATTGAAGATTGCCGAAAATTATACATCTGACTTGCTTTTAATATATTTTGTCCAATAACTCGAGACCGATTATACAAACTGGGTCAAGTTTTGGAAGAACATTAAAATTAGCCCTTACCACCCTGTTATTCAAACTAACTAAAAGTGACACCCTAGGAACCGGAATGGGCACACCATTTTCCCCTGGACGAATCTCAATACTTTTCCTTACGTGTAAGCTTTTGAAGCGAAAGTAATTAGCAATTAAAAAGTCTTGGCAAATGTAATTTTCGACGGATCTCAGCTCAACCACGGCGGATGACTCAAAAACTTTGATTCTATTGTGATTTCGACTCATTTCATCGATTTGTAGCCATAAATTAGTGAATTTATATTTTTTTATTCCATGGGCGGTGGGATCACAGAAGCGAAGTCAGAATTGCTCGTTTCGTCTATTCTTTTTAGATTCCTTCTTGCAGGATTTCGAACGACCTATCACGCCTGAATAAGCCAATGTTTTTTTTTCTTTAGTGGTTTTCCTACGCGACTATCCCATTTAATTTCGCAGAATAGATAATTTTAGAAGTCCTCATGACTTCGCTCAAACCTAATTAATCGAATCCTATGAATTTTCCCCTCCCTTTAGAAGGACTAAATATTAATTTATTTCGTTTATTCTGTTCAATAAGACGCCATTCCGTGCAAACTTGGTGCAATGTTTATCCTCCAGAATGTTCTCTCATTTTCCTATCTGATTTTAATGATTTATGTAATATAAGTTTTTTTATTCCACTCTTTTTCGTGGTAAAATTTAAATTTACAAGTATAAAATTCTACCCTTGAGAACCATTGTTATTTTGCATTCAAAAAGAATTGCTTCTCCCTCGAGTTATTCACTGCCAAATTAACTAAATTAATTTCGAGTGGCCATACTGGCATTCATGAGCTCCCGTATAAGAACGGGTTGAAAATGAATGAGCGATCCTTAAGATCTCCAGCATTACTCTTAATTAATTTTGTCAAATTAACTTAATTAAATTCAAGTGTCCATACTGGCATTCTTGAGCTCCCGTATGAGAACGGGTTGAAAAAGAATGAGCGATCCTTATGATCTCCAGTATTACTTTTCAATTAATTTTGGTTTTGACAGGTCATGAGAGGGGTTGGTTCTCAAGGTTTAATTCCTTTTGTTTGAATAAATTTTTCCTAATAAGGAATATCAAAAGTTTTAGAAAAAATTGTCCCCGGTCCTTCTTATCATTTCGATTACCTGGCTGCTAATTGCTATCTAGCTCATACGATGCTGTCGCGCAAGTGCTTCCTACAGTCAGACGCTCGATGCTGTGTTCGGTTGAACCCTCGAGCGCAGACTGGCGATTCCAGTGATCCTTGGTAATCACACAGGTCCCGTTGTCGCGGGTCCTCGCATCCCCACTTATCGTATAGGTTGCGCACGCAACCGCACCTGTTTCGCATAGCGTTACATGCGACCTATATAACTCTTTCGCCCAGGAATTCGCAAGTCACTCAGTAGCGTATTTATTTTCTATTTCGCCCGCTTCTGAGTGTAGTTTATAAGTATAAAATAATTATTTTATACTGCACCGTTTCAGAATCAAAATACTTGTCAGACCACGGGATTCCAAAATTAATAAACATTTGATTATCATTGTTAATTTCGTTCTTTTATATAATATTTTTCAATTTTCTCCTAAAACTCATTTTTCAAAATAAAAAATTATTGGAAATTATAAGAGGAATCTTAAGATTTTTTTCTGATTTTCTTGAAACCTTTCAAAATTCCTAAAAAGAGTCTTTTTCGCAATCTTCAAATATCTGCGTTTTTTAAATCAATTTTTTGAAAACTTTTGAACCTTCTAAATATCTTTGCAAACGATTCGAATTTTTCCTAAAATGATAAAAAAGTTCTGCAAAATTAAAAATTTGTTTCATAATATTCCCGATTCTTTTTTAAAACTTTTGGAAATCTTTTGAAATCTTTTAAAATCTTTTTCAATCTTCTCCTGAAATTAATTTAAAAAAAACGTTTGATACTTTCATTCTAATTTTAAGATAATTTTTCATTTTCTTGAAACCTTTCATAATTCCTGAGAAACTTCTTTTTTACGACAACCATTTGAAATGTTTTGAATATTTTTCAATTTTCTCTTAAAATACGTTTTTCAAAATGAAAATTCATTCGAAATTTTCAACGAACTCTCAAGAGTTTTTTCTTGATTCTCTTGAAACCTTTCAAAATTCTTGAAAAGCTTCTTTTTGAAAATGTTGGATTATCTGCGTTTTTTGATGAATTTCTTCAAAACTCTTAAACCTTCTAAGTATCTCTTAAAATAATTCAAATTTCTCCTAAAATGATGAAAAAAAATTCTGCAAAATTAAAAAATTATGTTATAATATTCCAGATTCTTTTTTAAAACTTTTGGCAATCTTTTGAAATCTTTTTAAATCTTCTCTTGAAATCAATCAAAAAAAAAGTTTGATACTTTCCTTCGAATTTTAAGATAATTTTTTCATTTTCTTGAAACCTTTTCAAATTCCTGAAAAGCTTCTTGTTTATGAAAACCATTTGAAATGTTTTGAGATATTTTTTTAATTTTCTCTTCAAATACATTTTTCAAAATAAAAATTCATTTGAAATTTTTAACGAAATCTCAAGATTTTTCTCTTGATTCTCTTGAAGCCCTTCAAAATTCTTGAAAAGCTTCTTTTTGAAAATTTTGGCCGGTAGGGAAGTGAAGATTTATGAAAAATATATTTTTTCAAGGCTGTAAATGAACAATGGCTTGCCATACAAGAAAATGTCACATAAGCCACTAAAGATAAGTAGAAAATTACTAATTCGAGTGCTCGAGATATTTAGTAAAAAACAGAAAAATAAAACAACGCGATGGTGTAACATTTTTAATTTTATTGAAATACTAAGAACACCATATTGAGAAATTGTTGGCATGACCTAGCCTGTTTCCGTTATTGAAACATAGTCTTTGGATTGTTTGAACGAAGCCAAGGAAAATTAAATTTTTCACAATCTTAAAATTATAATGGATCAATATGGGATCAATTTGGATCGATATTTCAATTAATTATACATATTCAGGATCCTTTTGCGCTACTTTTCAACAGAGTTCTGTTTTCGAATATCGAAATTTTTCTCGGTTGTATATTTTCCTTATTTTCATAGCAAATTGCGAATATTTAGCAAACTTTTAAATAAATATTTGCCTCGAACAAGCATCAGCTTCAATATGTATGAACTTAAGTGCCTAAAGAAGGTTACAACACAATTCATTTTTTTTTAAACCAAAACCGTTGGTCAAAAAATGTGAATTTTTGGTTTTCCAACCAAATTTAAAAAGTTGTTATGATAATCTTGTAGGACTTTCAGAAAGAAACGTTTTTCTTCTATTGACTTTTTTTCATATCGTGCGTTCTTCGGCTTACAAATTTTAATTTTTATTTGTTGTTTTGAATTTCGAAAATGACAATTTTCTTTTTATCGAAACAAGTCGTGAGGGTGAAATTGTCTCTTTAGCACAATCAATAAAATTTAAAAACGCATGAATTATAAACTTCAAAAATTAAAATTAAACTTTTTTTATTTAAACGCTTAATGAAAACGTATAAAATAAAAGCTATTAACCCTTTTTGATGCACAAAATTTTAATTAAATGTACTTATGCTGCAAAATAATATTTTTGAACTTTCATAAATTGTACAGTTATCATTTTCAAAGCTGTAAATTGAAGAATTTTAAATTCGAGTTTAAATTAGAAGTTGCATTATATTTTAAGTTGTTTCAAATAAAGAATTATTATTGATTGAATTTCTCTTCAATTATTATTTACACATAACAATTTGTTTATGCTTTGAAGTATTCTTAAATATTCCCCTTACATTATTTTTTCAATTAAAAATTAATTTTTCGAGGAATATCGAGACAAAAATTTTATTACCTTAAAACCTTTCAAAATCCTTGAAAAATTTCAACATTTTAAAAATTTTTTCAAATCTTCAGGAAAAATATTTTAGTTTTTAAGAAACATACGTTTTTCCCCTTTTTCTCATTTTGTTCGCTTAAATGAAAACTAAATTAATAGAACCGAACAAAAAAAAAACTAATAAATTAACCTTCTCATTTGGTTAAAAATTCTGGCGTATGGCGGAAAATTTTGTTGTAAAATCATTTTTTTAAGATTCATCATTTCAGTTGAAAACTCATGTCTTTGGTTGAAATTATAAATAATTTGTTGAAAATTCTTTTTTTTTCTGTTGAGACTTAATTTTTTTAACTAGCAATTGAACTATTTCATTTTTGGTTGAAAATTGATATATTTTACTGAAAATTGATTTTTAATAGTTGAAAATTAATCTATTTTGGTGAAAATTTGCTTTTTTCTGGTCGAAAATTAATCTTCTTGGTTAAAAATTCATTTTCTGTGTTAAAAATCATCTCTTATTAAAAATTAATTTTTTTCTAAGATTCATATTTTTAGTTTTGAAATTCATCTCTCTGGTTGAAAATGTAACTATTTTTTTGAAAAATTCGTTTTTTTGGTTGAGAATCAATTTTTTAAATTATGAATGTAATCATCCCGTTTTTAGACCAAAATTGATATTTTTTACTGAAAATTGATCTTTAAAAGTTCAAAATTAATCTGTTTTGGTGAATATTCGCTTTTTTCTGGTCGAAAATTAACCTTCTTGGTTAAAAATTCATCCTTTTGGTTAAAAATGCAACTGTTTGATTTTAAATTAATCTGGTTCGGTTGAAGATTCAAGAATTTGTAGAAAATTAAACTAGTTGGCTAAAAATTAACTTTTTTGTTGAAAATTTATTATTTTGATTTATATTCAATTATTCGGTTAAAAATGAAACTATTTTTATGAAAATTTAACTTTTTGACAGATAACTACCTTTTTCGTTAAGAAATCATATTTTTGGGTTGAAGATTCAACCGTTTTGTAAATAATTCATCCTTTCGGCTTTAGAATTCAAGAATTTCGTTAAAAATTAGTGTATTTTTGTTGAAGATTCGAGCTTGTTGATAAAAAATTAATCCTGTTACTGAAAAATTCATTTTTTTTTTGGTTGAATATTCATCTCCTCGGTTGAAAATTTCACTATTCCATGATTAAAAAATAAATCTTCTGTGTTAAAAATCATCTTTTATTGAAAATTAATTTTGTTGTTGAAAATGTAACTATTTTTTTGGAAAATTCGTTTTTTTTTGTTGAAAATAAATTTTTTTAACTATGAATGTAATTATCCCATTTTTAGTACAAAATTGATATTTGTTACTGAAAATTATTAAATTATCAAAAATTTTCGGAAATTGTGGATGCTTTTGTTTACTCTGAATTTCCGTCAAGTCCGAAATTAAAAAAAAAAATTTAATTAATATCAGTGAATTTTTAAAATTTCACTAACAATTCAAAATTTCGTAAATTCATATTAAAATAAAAATAAAATTTTCAAAATTCCTCCATAAGAGCAGTGTTCAAATTGTGTCTCAATTCATGCATTAGTTATAAAAAAATCTTATACAGTTTTTTGAAAAAATAAAACAGGTGGAAATGGCCTGAAGGTATCTCTGCAAAATTTAATCAGCTTTGATTAAAAAAAGAAACAACATTCACATCGAATAAAAAGTTTGATAATTTTTTTCCTCAGAATTTTCAAAAAAATACAGTTTTGTCTCACTCTAAATTACCGTAAATTTCAAAAGTTTTGAAAATTTCAAAAATTCCTGCTGAGACGGGTTTTGGTAAATGTTCTAGGGGTAGTTCTTGAAGGTACCGACAAAATCCGGCTATTCGCACCGAAATTTCGGTGCAAATAGCTTCGGTCTAATTTAAAACAAAACGTAGATTTTTGCAGATTTAGAATAAAAAATTTCAAAGCTTTTTAAAAATTGTGCAACTCCTCAAAAGAATAACAACACTCTCTAAAGATTCCTAGGAAAATTGAAAATTATTTGGAATATTTTTGAAAAATTTATAAAGATTTCCAAACTTATTCAAGTAGAATCTGGAAGATTTTCAGAAAATTTTTTTATTTAGCAGGATTTTAGAAAAATTGTAGGAAAAATTCGAATAATTGTAAAAGATATTTAGAAGTTCTGAAAATAATTTAAAAAATAATTTAAGTTTTGAACAAATTTAAAACAACACTTAGGTTCTCCAAATTTTGAAATGAAATTTTGAAACCTTTTAAGGATTTCAAACTATTTAAAATAAAAATAATTTTAATTTTAATTTATGAAGTGTTTAGTTTAAAATTTGTTTTATTCGTACAATTTTCAATATTTGATGATCAGGCGCGGGTCTACAATGGTGAGGAAAACGACGATCGCCCCCCCCCCCCAGAATTTTCTGACTTAAACGCACTTTTTTCTTCTTCAATGAGAAATGACGAAAAGCTATAAAAAGTATGCAATTTAATAATGGTGAAATAATTAAAAAATTGCACCTGAAAATTATAACGTGTATTTATATTTTTGGAACCGAATTTCAATCTGTGACCTTTAAATTTTATAAAAGTTAAAAATTCTAAATTTTACAGTTTAACTGCATTTAATTGAAAAACATTCAATTAAAAAGTGTTAGTACCTTCTATTTTATACGTGTAAATCTTGGAATAAAAAAATTTAAACTTCAATTTTAAAAGTTCAAAATTCCAGAGTTCCACTTTAAATGCTTTAATTTGCAGTTAATTTTTTATTACTGAAAATGAAATAATATTAAGATTTAGACTTTAGAAATCCAGAAAGTAATTATTTTTCACGCTTCACAAGAATGTTAAACAGGAACTACTACTCTGGACATTCGTAAACTTTGCACGATTTATTCCGAAAAATTCATCAAATTTTTGTTTTTTTTATTCTCAATGTTATTTTTTACGAACTAAACCAAAAGTTACCAGTTGTGTCAAAAAATGATTAGTAACAAATTCACAGATCTTCTTCGAGTGAACAACTCTATTTATACTAAATTTGTAGATCTTTTTTAGGTGCATAATTTTGGGGTATTCATCTTTTTTCATATCTAGCAGATTTTGACCGCAAAAAGGAATTTTTCATTTTTTTTAATGTTTAAAACCAGAACCGTTGCCAAAAAATGCCGGTTAACGAACTTGATTTTTCTTTTTGGTTTCTAAAAACGTGTGCCAAAGCGCAGCGTAATCAAAAAGAAGGACAGACAGATACCATCGTAAAACCTGTTTTTTCCAGGTTTCAGAGGCTCTCGAAACGTGAAGATTGAATGAAATCCGCGATATTCAGTTTTCACATAAAAATAATACCTTCTCATGATGATGAGAATGTAAAAAATGAAATTTCAGTGAAAAAAATTGGATGTGATTTTCATTTAAATTTAAAGAATTTGAAATTACAAGCTTTTAAAGTTAAATCATTCTAAAAATGTATGGGTTTTACTGAAGAACTACAAAAATAAATGAATTCAAACTTAAAGCGTCAAAAACGAAATAATTCCAGACTTCGTTTAAAATTAAAGTATTTTTAAATAAGGATCTTGGAAGTGAGTCATTAAAAATTAATCAGTTTCAAATTTTGCATCACGCTTTTTAAAATGCAATTCATTTAATCTCATGTCCAAAATTAATAATTTTAAAATCAATGCCACGTCGATATAATAAAAAATGTCGCGATGCAAAAAGCACGCGAGAAGCGAGCTAATGGCTGGTAAAAAAAATGTTTTTCATTTCATATATTTTTTTTATTGCATAAATGTATACCAAGAATACATTGATATTACATTATCGACCAAGATAATACGTATACATTTGTTGACGATATCCAGTGTTGTATGTTCCCAGTGGGCACAAACGTTAAAGAACATCGTAAGAACGGCTCAAAAACGTTGTAAGTCAGTCCAAATAACGATCCTTAAACATACAAGGTTCCAGAGACGTTTTAAGGACGTATTTGGAACATGAAACGTTTTCAGAACATTATTTGGTCTGACTGAGGACAGTTTTTGAAACGTATAAATGACGTCTTTTGACAAGTACGTCCAAGAAACGTCTTTGGGAGTCTCCAAATACGGAAAAATGTCGATCAATTTGGAAAGAAAAAATTCGTAATTTATGACTATCACGCACATTAAGTCACTGTGCGTAACTTGTATAATAATCATAAATTAAGTACAATAATCATTAAATTAAGTACATAATCATTTTTCTGTAATTGGAATGTCCGAAAAACGTTTCTTGGACGTACCAGTCAAAAAGAGTTATTTTAACGCTTCAAAAACTGTCCTAAGTTCGACCAAAGAATGTTTTGCAAACGTTTCATGTTACAAATACGTCCTTAAAACGCCTCTGGCACATTTTATGTTTGAGGAACGTTATTTGGACCGACATAGAACGTTTTTAAGCCGTTCTAATGATGTTCTCTAACGTTTGTACCCACTGAGAACATACAACACTGCATATCGTCGACAAACGTATACTATAGATGAACATTATTTTGATTTTTTTTTCAGTTTGAAGATTTACCACGCGAGCGTCGCATAGTCTGAGGTTCTTTTACGGTTGTGGGGTCGTATGCAGCTCCACTAGATGATCCCGCCCATTCGTGGGACTTGGTTGCTTTAATGTTAAGTTGTTGCATATTTTGCTGTAGCTGATTAACATCGGCGTTCACTGTCGCTTCTTGATAACCCATTGGTGGTCCATAGGGTTGTATATACGATTGTTGATGGTAGGGCTGTTCATAGGGTGGCATAGTCAATGGTGCATAATAGGGCTGCCCATAGGGTCCCATAGCCAATTGTTGATAGTGGGGCTGCTCATGGGGCTGTACAACCAATTGTTGATAGGGGAGCTGCCCAGGGGGATGTACAACCAATGGTTGATAGGAGGGCTGCCCATGGGGATGTACAACCAATGGTTGATAGGCGGGCTGCACATGGGGATGTACAACCAATGGTTGATAGGGGGGCTGCCCATGGGGCAGTACAGCCAAAGGTTGATACTCTCGGCCTGTATGGGGTACTCTAGCCTGATGTTCATAGTTTTGGCCTTCATTGCGTTCTGTAGCCTGATGTTGATAGGTGATGGGTTCCGGGGCCATGAATTTTTCGGGCGAATGTAGAATGCTTTCAAACAGTTTTACCCTCGCTACACCACTTCTCCAGGCATCCACATTCTGTAAAAAAAAGAATCTATTTCAGGTATTAAAGTAAGACTTAGAAAAAAAGTTTCGAGTGTTATAAAGAGAGAGTGTTATAAACCATTGGTAACAATATCAGTAATAGTAACTATAAAATCGTTAACTTTTCAGTCTTTTTCGAAATGTAATTCACCCTGTACTAAAAACTGTTAGAGAAATTCAGTATACGCCTAACATAATTTCAATTTATCGAAATTGTGCTACTATGCGATGTTGTACGTCTAAGAGAATGATTAATAATTCTAACCAACGTGATACATATAAAATGACATACTTTTTGTTTAATTTTTTCGAGGTACTAGAAAAATCATTTTAGAGAATAAGTATAATAAAATCAGTATATAAATAAATGTGGGCGCCCGCATGAAAAGGGCCCTTATGACCGGTATGGAGTTACGTATAGCCGGATTCAAGGAACATCAATGAATTAAAATAACCCCAGAGGATTTAAAATGTTTAAACTTATTTCCAACGATTTGAAAGATTTTCGGGAATTTTAACGGCTTTTTAGAAAACTTTAATGAACACATTTGATTTATGCAACATATGCGTCTTACGAGCACTTTACGCCGCCTATTTTGCGAGAGGTAAGTCCCGGTTTACCCACCGGAGAAAGAAGCCTGTGGTGGGGGTACACTTTATTTCCCTGAAGATAGGGTTATAAAGCATCCAGCAATCATAAAACGTGTAGGAAGTGCTGCAACCTCTAGGCCTACTAGCCAAGTCCCAAGTAACATTTCATAAATTCACTAACATGTGCCAAAAGTTAAAACGCGGCCCGTACTCCTAACCCACTCAAGTAGAAACGGTACGGACGTTAAAATTAAATTTCACTTCTGTGAAAAACATTTTTTTTGTCAAAGCGGTCAAACTAGGTGTTGAAAGTGTTGTGCCGGAATGGAGAAAGGTGGTGGCGATAAACAGTTACCCCTCGAGATGTGTGAAACAGCAATGTTTTTTTCTTATTAGTTCTTTTAGAACACGTGAAAAGTTAAAAAAAATCCAAGAATTTTTCTAATTTTGTGCCTTGATTTCAACTTCTGACATGATCTAGGAAAATGTAGAAAAACTCTGAAATTCACACGACACGGTCTTCAAAGTCTTATCTCTAATTCAAGCAATTAAAACTTGAAAAATCTGAATGGATTCTCGAGATACGACTAAAAATGTTAAAGTCTCAAATGTCAAGTTTTCGTTCCTCAACTTCAACTAGTGCTGTGAATTAGGATAAATATTCTAAAAAAACTAAAATTGACAGGCCGTAATATGTAAAATCTTATCTTTGATTCAAGGCAATAAAACTTGAAAAATATTTACGGGTTCTCAAGAAATGACAACAAATGTCCAAGCATTTCTGGGTCGAGTTTCAGTCGGCGATCTCCGCTGACGACCAGGCTCGCTGCTCAAACAACTGAAACTCGGCCCAGATGCGATTGGATATTTTTAGTCGTATCTCGAGAACTCAGAAAGATTTTTCAAATTCTATTAGCTCAAATTAAAAATCAGACTTCAGAGACTGTGTAGTATCAATTTCAGTGTTTTCCTATAACTTTCCTAGGTAATACCAGGAGTTGAAGTCAAATTATGAAATTCGCGAAAGTTTCAAGAAAACTATTCAAAGTCGGATACACCCATTCCCCAGTTGCAAGTATTAGGGCAAACAATTCCTGCCGAAGAAAAGAGACATTCCCAACCAAATAAACTACAGGGCAGTAACTTCTGTAAACACGCTGTATAAGATCTTTACAGCTTTCCTGAACGATATGATTGTTCGGAAAACTGGACCTGCTCATGCAATGATTGCCCTATTTTGCCTCAATTAAAAAAGTGGCGCTCACAAAGCTCAGATCAGTTTTTATATTTTCAAAACATAAAATTAGATGATGAGTTGCAAATAGGGATTCAAATATAAATATATGCTATTAATTAAAAACACTATGTCTTTGCTGCGAATTGAAAATAATAGAATGACTTTCACCTATGAATACTACCGTGATTTGGAAAAACCATTTCATTTTCTAAACTTTTTTGGATTACTCTTGACTAATTTGCATATGATCTTTTTATTTCTGCGAAAAAAGTTTTAAAATGTTAATTAATTATTGAAAGTGCAGTTAACGGTGTTGATTGGCATGCTGAATTTGGGAAAACGCCCTAACGAGCAGTTACGTCTCTCTTCGAATTACGGACCTCAGAAATAGGTCTGCCGTTCACGGCTAATAGAATATGAAAGAGTAGAATTATTACAAAATATTATAAATTATGAAATTATAATTATTGCGTAATATTGCATATTATTAATAATAATTTTTGAATATTCAATTGTACATTTTCAAAATTAAATACCCTTCAATTCTGAAAGATTTGCAATCCAAAGTTCTGCAATTTTAGAGAGTTTCAATTAAAAATTTCCAAATTTTAAAAATTTGGTATTACAAATTATTCAATTTTCAAGAATGATATTTTAATGGTATGTAATTTGGAACATTTTATTTTAATTGTTCAATTTTGAAGACTTACAATGGAAAATTATTGAATTATAAAGAGTTGAAACTCTTCAAGTTTGAAAATTTACAATTGAAATCTCTTTAATTTTGAAAGATGTATACATAACAATTCTTCAATTGTAATGATTTTCTAGATCAAAAGTCAAGAGTTTTCACTTATGAATCATTCAAATTGATAAAATTTGAAATGCAAATCATTCAAATGATAGCAGTTTCAATAGTAAAACTTGAAGCTCGCATAATTTTTAAATTGTAAATCTGGAATTTTGAAGATCAACCAATCAAATTTTTACAATTTTGAAGAAGTTACAATTAAAAATTCTTGAATTTTAAAAATGTAGATTTGCAAATTATTCTATCCTTAGGACTTATATTTTAAAGAAAGGTAATTTTCAATATATTTTTTAATGCTTCAATTTTGAAGACTTACAACTGAAAATTCTTCAATGTTAACGACTTTTAATTTGAAATTTGTCAATTTTCAATATTTAAAATTCAAGACTCTCGATTATTATTAGTTTTATGAGAAGTTGTAGACTCCGGAAGCTACGATTATGGTTCCTTAAAGCAACCAATCCTGACGCAACTGGAACGTGTACGTCATCCACTTCTGCTTCTTCTATCCCAGAAGGTAAGCAAGAGCGGGAAATATAGGCATGAGACTTCGCACAACACTGTTCATTGGAGTCCGGTCTCTAGCCGCGGATGACATTACGGGGCAGACGGCACAGTTCGAGATGAAAGTTTCACCTTTGGATATTTTGTTAGAGATACGAATCTTTGTAGAATGATATGAGTAACAGTGTCGACGGACCAGATGAAGCGATCCCAGAAGAAGTGCCTTTTGCATCCGGCTCGCGATGGACTGAGCCTGATGCTGGCAAGTCAGAATTTTGTTGAGTTGGCTCAGAAATGAAGCTTGCATACCTTCAAGACAGCCGATTATGAGAACTACAAGATGGACTTTGTAGCCTTGGTCTATCCTGCTCAGCTCGAAAAGAAGTGCTTGATATTTCGCCGGTTTCTCTTCCTCCTTTGCCGTGATATTACCAGCGGCTGGTGCCGAGAATTCAATCACGTAAATGGTCTTCGTCTTCAGATCTTGGAGGAAAATACCATGCTTTGTATCACTGATACGTTGAGTGGGGAAAAATGATATATTCACGTAGATCATACACTGATCATTCGCCACAACGGACTCGAATTCCCGCTGGGCGTATGGCAAGACTGGCAATAGATCAACATCACAGAAGTGTTCAAGAGGGCAATATAACACTTTTAGAGCCGCATTGTGTCTCTCTACGTACCTGTAGCGTGCATACTTTGAGCATCCACTCAGAACATGTCCAAGTGTTTCTGGCTCTTTCTTGCACGCGGACTTGAGAAACATGTTGGACAGACCCATCGATAGCTGTTCTCTACGTATAATACCGTAGAATTGACCATGAAGCAGATTGTCAGCATGTTCTCTTAGTAGAAGCGAATGTTCTGCGTCCTGTACACGAATTTTGAGCACCATAGGTGTTAGTGATGCTAGGCCATATGTAGTGTCGCTGGAATTAAATGGGAGGCCAAGCTCCTCTGCGGTCCTATCTGCGGCAAGATATAAAAACGCCGTAGCATTGACGACTTCATGTTGACGTACGAGTCACATAAAAGAATCTGTGAAATGTTGAACTGAGAAAGCTATAGAAAAAACCGTTCTTCGATTAAGACACTCCGAGCTTAGTAAGCCTCTACCCCCTTTATCTCGAGGCAGGTAAATCCGAGGTACGGAAGATCTAAGATGATGACTTCGATGGATTGTCATCATCTTGCGTGTGCTTCAATCAAGTTGCTTCAACTCATCGATATTTCATTTTACGGCACCTAACGTAACAGCAGTATAGGAACGTTCAGGATATTGGTCGCCTGGATCTTATTCATCCCAGATAATTTAGAAGCACACATTTTTCTGAGAATTTGGCGACACCATTTTTGAAGGGCCGTTTTTAACACACTCACATTTTGGTTTACCGCTTGCGGTATTTCAAGATATGTATCTGTTTCTCCATTACCAAGATGTTGAATGGTATTTCCGGCTATGAGTTGAGCGTCCTGATCCTCACCCGATGACGTAGTTTCTAGTCCTCCTTGGCGTAGGTGGACGCAGGCATACTTGTTTAGTCCAAAGCTCATACCAATTGCTTTAGAGTACTTATTTACCGCCGCCGCCGCAAGGATTTTAAAGTCCTCTTATGAAGAAGCAAAGAGGTCAAGGTCGTTCATGGTTGATCTTATATTCTCTTCTTTTCGGCAGGCCACATAGGTATCCAGAGCTTTTGCCTCGGAGCTCAATAGATTGAGGCAATAGGGAGATACAGGAAAGTATCGGACTGAGAGAGTCTCGTTGGAATGTCTCGTTATATGGGATGTAGCTGGTAGTCACTTGTCTTTTGCCAGATGTTATGACAAATCATGTCCGCCACGAGAGCATGAGCTCTTTTATTCATCTCACTATTTTTAGATGCACCTCGAGGCACTGAAGGAGCTTGATAGCCATGGACAGATTGCGTCGATACCTGATCGAGTCCTGGGTAATACACCTGTCTATTAACAGGTTCTCCCTACAACCTGCCTGTCTTCCCTTGCATCCACGTTGTACAACTATTGCACTCCATACCGGCTCGATAGATGTTAATATCCTCTCTTTGAGAATTCCAGTGAATAGCTTGTAGCTGGTGTTTAAACAGTCTTCGGCCTGTAGTTGTTTCTCCAAATCACGGCAGAATAATATAAAAAATTTGTTTGTGGAATTTTGTGGCGGCTTGCCCCAGGCGGGAAGTTACGAGAGATACTCTGTTACGCCACACATCTGTAATTCCCGTCCAAAAATTGCTCTATTTTTCTCCATTTAAAAAATTGGCGCTGACAAGGGACACACAAGTTTTTCTATTTTCGAAAAATAAAAGAAATAATTATGGGTCACAAATGGGGCATTCAAATATAAATAGCTGTCATTAATTATGAACACAGTGTCGTTGCCCCGACACGAAAATAATAACATACACATATGTCATCGTCGCCCTCGTCGAGCTTTTGCTTAACCTGACCTAGTTTGATGGTTGGTGCTTTTGTTATGGTATAGCTCGAATACATTTTAAGAAACATCGTACAAGACAAGAATGCAATCAAAATTCATCCAGTCAAAACGGTGACAGCTGATCCAGATAGTATTGCAGCAAATTAATTAATTGAAATGTTTGGTATCTCTGATAAATTTGAACTCAATTGATGTGCATAAAAAAGACACAAAGGAGTTGGAAAGCTTAAAGGTTCATCCACACATAGTGAGGTGCATAGAAATTATTTTATTTGACTGATTTTATAAAAAACGAATGAATAACTCATACTAATTAAATATGTGGAAAAATGGAAGAAAACTGAATTTTGTTTTCGTTGCCAGTAAAGAACACATTAAATTGGCAAAATAAACTAAATTTTTCAAAAAATTTTAATTTTAGATTCAATGCTTTTACGATTATCCATTATAATAAATTTAAAGGAGGTTTCTCGGGTTTCAATCGTGTGTAAAACTAAGAATCATGCCGACGTTTCAGGAACATTGCATTTCACTTCTTCAGAGCTAATCTGAAACTAAAGTTTCAAGTTATGCAGTTCTTATATATATTCTCTACGATGCTTGTGATTGGCCGGAGCGCCCCACCGTGGGGACTGGTTGAACTTGATTGGTCAATCAAGTCTTATTTTAAAAACCCGGGATCGCGGAAAGCCAAATCGGATTGGTATTATATCCATTGTCCCTATTGATGTTATCAGGGGTTTTTGAGATTTCGATTGCTTCTCTATGTTTTCTTGGGAAAACATTGTACGTTTTTGCGATGAGGTTTGTTTTGACAAATAAAATACTATGTCCTGTTTTGATATGATGCTCAGCTAGTGCTGATTGCGTGACATGTTTTACCCTGATTTTACTCCCATGTTCCTTTACGCGTTGGCTCGCCACCCTCCCGGTTTCTCCAATAGAGACTTTGCCACAAGAAACAGGAATTTTATATACTCCCGGATCACTGAGAGGTGCATTTTTATCTTTAGGGTTGTTTGGAAGCTGTCTTATTTTTGTGGGTGGTTTAAATATGGTTTGGATGTTGTGTTTGTTGAAAATTCTTCCTATATGTTCTGTCATACCTTGAATGTATGGTAGGGTGGTGGTCGTTTTTCTCTCTCTTTCTTTAGTAGGTTGTATTGACTTTTTTTCATTAGCGTATTTTCTTATTGCTTTATCAATTTCTTTGTTTTTCTAAATGTTTTGTTTTAGGATTTGTTTAACATTCTTTAATTTTTTTTGTAAGTTATCTTTATCTGTTATGGAGACAGCGCTGTGTACAAGGGAGTCGATGACCGATTGCTTTTGATATGGGTGGTGGTGGGAGGAGGCATGTAGGTATCTTTGGTAAACTAGCACGTCCAAGAAAGGCAATTTTCGGTTTTGTTCAATTTCCATGGTGAACTGGATATTAGGGTGTAATCGATCGATAAAACCAAAGAACGTGTGTGTAGTTCATCTATTCCATGTCTCCAGATGACAAGAGTGTCGTCCACGCAATGCCACCAAAATTCCGGTTTAGGCTTAAATTGGTTAAAGATTTTAGTTTCTAGATTTTCCATAAAGATTTTGGCTAATACAGGTGAGACTGGAGATCCCATTGCTGCTCCTGAATTTTGTTCGTAAAATTGGTTATTGAAAGAGAAGTAAGTATTATTGAGACAGTGTTCTATCGAAGGTATGAGATTGGAGGGGAAGTTTGCAAAGGATTTAATATTACTGATTGTATTAGAGATTGCTACTTTCGTAAAGAGAGATAATACCTTTGATAGAACACTGTCTCAATAATACTTACCTCTCTTTCAATAACCAATTCTACGAACAAACCTCAGGAGCAGCAATGGGATCTCGAATCTCACCTGTGATAGCCAACATCTTCATGGAAAATCTAGAAACTAAAATCTTCAACCAATCCAAGCTTAAACCGGAATTCTGATCGCTTTACGTTGACGACACTGTTGTCATATGGAGACATGTACTAGATGAACTACGAAAGTTTCTCGATTTTATCAATCGATTAACCCTGATATCCCGTTCATCATGGAAATTGAACAAAACGGAAAGTTTCCTTTCTTGGACGTACTAGTTTACAAAAGATCTGATAACACATTAGGACATGAAGTTTACATAAAACCCACCCATACAAACAGATACCTACATGCCTCCTCCCACCACCACCCATATCAAAAGCAATCGGTCATCAACTCCCTTGTTCACAGAGCTGTCTCTATAACAAATAAATATAACTTACAAAAAGAATTGAAGAACGTTAAACAAATCCTAATACAAAACAATTACACAAACAAAGAAATTGATAAAACAATAAGAAAATACAGTCAAGGAAACAAGTCAACACAACCTACTAAAGAAGGAGAGAGAAAAACGACAACCATCCTACCCTACATTCAAGGTATCACAGAACAAATAGGAAGAATTCTCAACAAACACAACATCCAAACCATACTTAAACCACCTGCAGAAATATGACAGCTTCCAAACAACCCTAAAGATAAAAATGCACCTCTCAGTGATCCGGGAGTATATAAAATCCCTTGTTCTTGTGGCAAAGTCTCTATTGGAGAAACCGGGAGGGTGGCGAGCCAACGCGTAAAGGAACATGGGAGTAAAGTCAGGCTAAAAAATTTCACGCGATCAGCACTAGCTTAGCATCATATCAAAAGAGGACACCGAATTTTATTTGACAAAACAACCCTCATAGCAAAAACGTACAATATTTCTCCCAAAAAACATAGAGAAGCATTCGAAATCTTAAAACACTTAAATAACATCCATAGGGACTATGGATATAATACCAATCCGATTTGGCTTTCCGTCCTCTTAGGGTTTAAAAAAAAAAGACTTGATTGGCCAATCAAGTTCGACCAGTCCCCACGATGGGGCGCTCAGGCGAAGCACAGGCATCGTAGAGAATATATATAAGAACAACATAACCTGAAACTGAAGTTTCAGGTTAGCCTTGAAGAAGTGAACTGCAATATTCACGAAACGTCGGCAAGATTCGTAGTTTTGCACACGATTGAAACCCGAAAAACATTAATCATTGATTAAAGAACTGATAAACTCCAGAAAATACGTTTAATTCGCGACTTAACTCAAAAAAACAAATGTTTGAATAAAATAAAATTGTTTAAACAATTGAAAATTCGCCAAAAATGACTAGTTATTTTTCAATGAACGAATGTAGATTATTGTTTATAAAAAATCTTTCAACAAGCGTTAATAAACCGCAATATTAGGTAAAATTTAAATATGTCACTAATGGGTATTCTTTGAGTACCCATAACCGTGGCTTAAATTCACTCACTGTCAAAACTTATGACTAACTTTTATGCTCTGAAGAATGATGAGCAATATACTGGAATACGGAATTATTTATGTAATACCATCGCGTTTAAATATTAGATATAAAAAAACTGACTTTTTCCCATCTTAAATCAATGTGAAACTTCATGGCCTTTGCGCGACCCCTAAATATTAATCGATTAGGCTCAAATTGGAAGATTTTTTTTAGGGTTCCAACAAAACTGGAAGGAAAGAGGAAAGCAATTCCACGAGTGAAAAATAAGGGCCATCCTAAGAACACATTCTATCCTGGTGTTTCACTCACGCAGGAACGACGTATTTTTAGAGGCACCAGCCCTAATAATGCTTTGTTTCCGTCTTAATTGCTCTTATGGTGTTGGCCGAGATCCTACCCAACTGAAGGCTCCGATAGAGATAAAGTCAATTGTCCATTACAACAAGTGTTGAATTTTGTGGAACTGAGAGTTTCGGACAGCAGTACTGACTCCACACTCCAGGCCGACTATAACAACACAGTGAAGGAGTCGTTTGGTTGATATGATTGTCCTTGTGATTCGTGCTCTTGGAGGTGCGAATCTGTCGCTGGTTCGTAAACTCAAAGCTATACCCGTATGCCAAAAAAATTTGAAGGCACTTGCGAGATGGATGGAGAAAGCTGTCATGTTTGAGTCGCCTTGTGTCCTCAAGGCACACCCTTTATGGACAGCCATCTCACGGTCGTGAGACATAGCCTTAGGTGTGATTTTTCCCGGTTCTTAGGCCCGCAATTTTTCAGTGGAGGTGCGTTGATCACGCTTGAATGTGACGCCTGGATCTATTTACGATACACATATACGCATGCTATGTATCCTAGATACCCATAATGTACATGACACTCTGTGAACCTTTCGCTGGGAAATGGTTGAGGTCAAGTGCGGCTGCGGTATACTAATCTGAAAATGATACTGGTGTGGAACGTGAAAATGAAACCCATTGTGTCTGAATTGAATTCAGATGATTTTTGGAAAGCCAACATTAGCTTCGTCCACAAGGATCTTCTACTTTTCTGTAAAAGTTTCCGTGCGTTTTCTTTCCGAGGAGTTCTTCGAGGAATTCCTTGACCTCTGCTTTCTTCAACCTGACTTTCAGAAGTGAGTTATATATATGAAGTAATGCATTTTCTTGAGTTCGAATATTAAGATCCTGGCCAAGGATTTCGGTCACTTGCTTCGCGGCTTTGTAAAAGAACGCTCCATCGCCAATCATCTCGTAATTCCCAGCCTTTTTTAGGAGAGTATCTCTTTCATTTGCGACGATGTAAGTTGTACCCAGGATAATTCGGTTATGAACACAGAAACAAAAGAATTTAAATATGTGGCATTTGGGTCGCATATAGAATCGGTAACAGAGAACATAAATAAAACATTGTTATTGCTTATGAATCTCATCTGAAATAGATTAGCTTATTGTATATGAACTATAACTTATTTTATACCACGAAGAAAAAATAAAATGTTCTTCTGCATGAGCAAGGTCCTATGCGTGGTTATGTCAAGGGCAATGAGCTCGTGCTTCGTCCATTGAACCAGCCCAAGCAAATATAATAGAATATATGAAAGGTTGCAGTACAGAACTAGATAACGAACATTCTGATACGTTAAAACGATTTTTTCAAAATCTCATTTTTAGTAAAGTAATAAAAAGATTGGTGATTCAAAACCAGATAACTGATACTCTCCACTTGTCCCCCATCTATTTCTTTCTTTTCTTTTAAGTGCCCAACCTTTTAACTTTTCTTCAAACCTTTTTCTGACCATATTTCTTTTCCTGAAAGTTTTTACATACAAAAAAACAATGCAATACTTCTTTTTTGATAGAAGGCCCTTAAACTTTTTGCCTCGCGATCTAAAGCGATATTTTTTGTAACAATAACGATGCCTAGTTCCTTTTAAAAAGTATATAACTCACTCATGACTAGATCCTGAAGTAATTTTTTTCTATATTAAAAATAAAAGTATGAATTCATCCTATTCAAAAACAAACAAGACACGCAAAGAATGACGCCGTGACAAAAGAAAACTCTACTTTCAATAAGTGTACTTACACCTGTATTATGAGCATAGGTTTTGAGATAGCCTATCCACGCTTTGGGTTCAACCAACGTGACAATCCAATCAACATCTCCTTTAAAATTTCGGGTTAACTCTAGCACTGCAAATGGCCTCGAAAAGAACCCGATATCAAAAGTTTCCCCATCTCGAAATACTCCAACCACTAGTGTATTCTTTTTCAGCCTTATTTCTGTACCACCTATAGGAAATTTGAGTCCTTCTATAGTGAGGTCTACGTTAACCCAACCAACGTCCAAAGGTTCTTTAAGAGCTCTATGGTTGCCACCTTCACGACCGCCACCTTCATGGTCAGCTGTACCTACACCGTCATCTTCGCCATCTCTACTACTGCCGGCACCTGATTGTACAGTAAGCTGTCTACGGTAGCCTCCTTGACGGGGGCCTACTATAACTTCACCTTTACGTCTACTTCTACGGACGTCACCAACTCCACTACCACCGGCACCTGATTGTGAACTCAATTCTGTAAAAATATAATAGAAATTTATAAAGTTAAATAAGACAGCAAATTCGCATATTGGTTGTGAAACATGAGAATTTATTGAACAGATTGGGGGTCATGCATAAATTTTTAAAGTCTTTGAGTGTATTTGTATTTATTAAAGAAAAGTCCCTGGGGATAAATAGCCCTCTGTTCTCACTTGAATGCGTTCTGAATTAATGGAATGCAGTTACAAAATTCAACAATTATTGATTGAAAGTTAACTCTTTTTGGTTAAGAAGTCTACTATTCAATTTTTGTTTAATAATACATCGTCTTTGGTTAAAAATTTTATTATTCGTTCAAAATTCATTCATTTTGTGGAGAATTCATCAATTTTTTTTAGAATTAATTCTACGTGGTTAAAATTAAACTGTTTTATTCAAAACTCGTCTTCTTGGCATGAAAATTTAATTCTTGTATTAAATTTTTTCTCTTTCTTGACTAGAAAATTTTTTTGGCTGATAATTCACCTAGTTTGTTCAATATTTGTCTTTTAGCTTGTAAATTCGTTTTTTTACATTCTTATCAGAGAAGGAATTAGTTTTGTGTACAATTTGGCCACCCCCCCCCCCCCCCCGCGTTTTTGTTACATGTCCATGTTTTGAGATCTTCTGAATCCGAAAAGCAGGTTTTCGCGAATGTGTCTGCTGTGTGTGTTTGTGTAAATTTTTAGACTGTTACAGGATAAATTTCGAAAGAATTGGCAGATTGGATTCGCCTTCAGTATATTCTTTAAGTGTCCTAAACTGAAGGTCAAGGTTCTTAGCCAGCCATTTTCGATAAAAACTCAAAAAGTTAGAGCATTTTCAAAATTTTTGCGACCACTTTTTTACGATTTAGAAATTATATGTACAGCTTTTCGTAGTTCTAAAAAATAAAAACAGTTTATCCTTATGACTTTTTTAACACAAAAAATTATCAGAGTTATAGTATTTACAAAATTAAAAAAAAACGATATGAAAAACGTCGAGAGAGAAGAAACATTGCTTTTTGAACACCCTACAAGATTATATCAAATTTTTGAATTTTTTCGGCAAATCAAAAATTCAATTTTCGGGCGCTCAAAAAAGACTGAAAATCAAAATTTATATTTTGCGGTCAAACTGTGTAAGATACGGCAACAGATGAGTAAACATAAATTGTGCACCTAAAAACAAATTCGTTGCTTATCATTTTTTGATAGAATGCGTAATTTTTGTTTTAAGCGTGAAAAATTACATGAAAAATGAAAAAAAAAATAAAATAAAAAAAATTTGAGAAACGACGCAACGTACAAAAAAGATAGATGAACAAAAGTTGTACACCCCAAAAAGATCTATACATTTGTTTTGCTTCCTCATAGAGGAAGCTTTGTGATGATAACATTTTCCAAAATCTTTAAATTCATTTAATTGAACCTTCACCAATTTAAAAATGTCTAATACAATGTTCTAAGCAATTGTGTGTGTGTGTGTGGATGTCACGCTTTTTTGTGAGCACGATAACTTGAAAACGGTCGCAGATAAATTGATGAAATTTGGAGGGCTTATTTTCGCGACTAATATCTTGAAACTGACCGAAGGATTTCTAAAAATATTTGTAGCATTTTTTCTGAGCACTTAATAATATTTGAAAAATCGGTTTTTCATAGTAAAACTTTTTTCATTAACATAATTAAAAGTTGATGCAAGAATATAAAAGATTCCTTGGTTTGAGACGAATCGATTGACCTATAACATTAATATATTTTATTAAAGCGTAGGGAAGTTATGGTAATTTATATATTTTGAAAATCGGTTTTTTATAGTAAAACTTTTTTTATTAACATAATTCAAAGTTGATGCAAGAACAGAAAAGATGTGTTGATTCGAGTCGAAACGATTGAACTTTAATATTAATACATTTTATTGAAGAGTAAGGAAGCTATGGTAATGCATAATATTTGAAAATACGGTTTTTTATACTAAAACTTTTTTCTTTAACATAATTTAAAGTTGATGCTAGGATATAAAAGATCCCTTGGTTCGAAACGAATCGATTGACCTATAATATTAATACATTTTATTAAAGAGTAGGGAAGTTATGGTAATTTATATATTTTGAAAATCGGTTTTTTATAGTAAAACTTTTTTCATTATCATAATTCAAAGTTGATGCAAGCACAGAAAAGATGTGTTGATTCGAGTCGAAACGATTGACCTTTAATATTAATACATTTGATTGAAGAGTAAGGAAGCTATGGTAATGCATAATATTGGACAATACGGTTTTTTATAGTAAAACTTTTTTCTTCAACATAATTTAAAGTTGATGCAAGAATAAAAAAGATTCCTTGGTTCGAAACGAATCGATTGACCTATAATATTAATACATTTTATTGAAGAGTATGGAAGTTATTGTAATTTATATATTTTGAAAATCGGTTTTTTATAGTCAAACTTTTTTCACTAACATAATTCAAAATTAATGCAAGAACGGAAAAGATTCTTTGATTCAAGGCAAATCGATTGATCGATAATATTAATACACTTCATTGAAGATTAAGGAAGTTATGCTCATTTATAATATTTGAGTCATCTGCTCCAAACAGAAAACTTTTTTCATTGACATAATTCAAAGTTGACGCATGAATAGAAAAGACTTTTTGATCCTAAGTTTTCAATTAGGGTAATTCTGACCATTTTTGTAAAGAAATCATAAAGCTGGGAAAGGGATAGGGTGCTACAGAACTTTTCCCATCCCTTTTCCAGCTCGAAAAATTATCATTTCGAATACAAAATTTGATTTGTCTGATTTGTCTTTGTGTTAAAAAATTTTTTTGTATTATTTTGTAGTTTTGCATTTTTTGTACATTTCTATTTTTAAATTGATCAAAATGAAGACTTTGGTTTGGCTATTATTGAAAAAAATAACTAATGCTTCCTCTATGAGGGAGCAAATACATTTGCTAACGGGAAGCAAAGTGCTCGTGAAATGAGCACCATATAATTATAAATACAAACAAAGTGGAAACACTCGAGATCCAATTCACAGCTAGTTTTATTATTTTTTAGATGGAACGCGCAGCTTTTTTGTAATCGTAAAAAATAATATGCAAAATAAAATAAAATCCTTCAGTCCTTACCCTGGATTTTCTGTACCTCGAATATATCTCCCTCGAGATAAAGGGGGTAGAGGCTTGCTGAGCTTGGAGTGTCTTCATCGAAGGACGGTTCTGGCTACAACCTGCTCAGTTCTAAATAGCACAGATTCTCTTCTGCGACTCATGCATCAACATTAAGTCGTCAATGCTGTGGCATTTCTATACCGTGCCGCAGATAGGGCCGCAGAGGAGCTTGTTCTCCCCTATTATTCCAGAGACACTGCACATGGCCGAGCCTTGATAATACCTTTAGTGCTCAAAACTCGTGTACAGGAAGCAGAACATTCGCTTCTACTAAGAGAACATGCTGACAAGCCCCTTCATGGTAAATTCTACGGTATTATACGTAGAGAAGAGCTCTCGATGAGTCTGTCCAATTTGTCATTCTCCACCACTAAACGCATCAGTGCTACAAAGCCTGATATTGTCCTCCAAGATCTGAAGACGAAGATCATTTATGTGATTTAATTCTCGGCACCAGCCGATGATAATATCAAGGCAAAGGAGGAATAGAAACGGGCGAAATATCAAGCATTTCTTTTAGAGCTGAACAGGCTGTACCAAGGCTACAAAGTCCATCTTGTAGTTCTCATAATTGGCTATCTTGGAGGTATGAAAGCGTCATTTCCTAGCCAACTCAACAAAATCCCGGATGCAAAAGGCTGTTCTTCTGGGATCACATTATCTGACCCGTCAACACTGTTCCTCATAACATTCTACAAAGATTTGTAGCTCTAAAAAAGTATCCAGAGCTGAAACTTTTACCACCAAGTGTGCCGTCTACCGCGTAAGGTCATCCGCGGCTAGAGACCGGACTCCAAGGAACAGTGTTGTACGAAGCCCTTTGGGCTTAGTGGAATAAGTATGTGAAATCGGCCCTCGCGCGTATGAAGCTGAAATTAATTAAGTTCGTTTCCATGTGGTATGAAACTCCACCATGTTTCAACTTCAAAATCCCATTTTTGTGGGAGATATGGAGGGGGAAAGCAAAATCAAAAAAGTGATTTTTCTCGGAAACGGCTGGACCGATTGTAATGGACAAAATATATGTTTCAAAGACCACTCTGGAGAATTAAAACAAAAATTAATAAATTTCTCGAACAAAAAATGAGCACTAGGAAAATGTTTTAAAATTTTGAATTTTTTTTTCCTATGTTGTTTTAGAGATACCACTTTTATTTTTTCAAGAAAACATGCTTGCATTGTGTACTACAACTCAGATTTTTTATGATTATTTTTGTGTGGTGGAACATAGTTCAAAACAGCAATGTACGTAACGGCGCGGCGCCGCCCGCTGCCGAGGTTCACGGTGGATGAATGAGACCCATTTTTTTAAAGGACGTCTGCACTTTGCCTATACACGTATTATTTCCAGAGTTTAATACGAGGTTGCAGTACGTTTTAAAACTCATTATCGGGGTGCTTTTTTAAAGTGAGTCCCCTCGCCTCTGACATCAGTTCATCATCACACAGTCCTTGCTTGTGTCTCCTACTAGGCAGAATGAGAAATTGAGCATCGAACTTTTCGTGAAAACGTAAGGGCCCGTCCACAATGAGAATCGTGAACGTCGACGTTCGAACGTATATGCGTATTTGACGTCATACGCACATTGTTGCCAACGATCGCAGCGCGAAAACGAAAAATGCGAGACGGTTCAACTGCTCGGATAGTGGGCAACAACGTGCGTATGACGTCAAATACGCATATACGTTCGAACGTCGACGTTCACGATTCTCATTTTGGACCGTCCCTGACAAACAAATGACGATTGCTGCGATCCTGTTCTGTTTTTATGCATACGCCACAAACAAATGACGATTGCTGCCATCATTTTCTGTTTTAATGCATACGCCACAAACAAATGACGATTGCTGCGATCCTTTTCTGTTTTTATGTATACGCCACAAACAAATGACGATTGCTGCGATCCTTTTCTGTTTTTATGCATACGCCACAAACAAATGACGATTGCTGCGATCATCTTCTGTTTTCATGCATACGCCACAAACAAATGATGATTTCTGTAATCACTTTTATTTGCCTCCATTACACAGCGTAAAACAATGATCATATCATAAGGTTTAGTTAGCTATAAATAAGATTCAGAATTAATTTAGAAAAGAAATACACGATTCTTTGGGTTTTGGGACATCAGAGTTTGTGACGGCTTCAAGCTCGACTGCCACCGCCATTCTTACCCCGGGTGTCCCTGATCTACTATATCTGTGCTTACCGAACGATAAAGAGTCGTAACTAGAGCTGTTTAAGTCGCGACCCCCCGGGTATTTCTATGTCCTAAAAAAGAACGTAATTCGTCGTTTTCTAATTACGCATACGTAATTATGGCGAATTAATAATTATGTATTATGCGCTGTGTCGATACATTTGCATCGATGTTTTCATAATTTTTGAAACATTATGCAACTTTGTGCTAAGGTTCCTTGAAAACCCTTTTGTCGAACATTTGATTTTGTGACTACCAGACCCGAGGCCGTCACAAAAACCGCAGATCAGTGTAAACGGTTCTATTGATCAAATCTCTCGAAATGACTGCATGGGGCTATGTCGCGCTCATGATTTTTATTTTTTTGAACAATGTTCCACCACACACAAAAAATCATAAAAAATCTGAGTTGTAGTACCCAATGCAAGGATGTTTTCTTGAAAAAATAAAAGTGGTATCTCTAAAACATAGGAAAAAAAAATTTTCAAAATTTTAGTACATTTTTCTGATGCTTATTTTTTGTTCGAGAAATTTGTCAATTTTTTTTTAATTTTCCAGAGTGATCTTTAAAACATATATTTTGTTCATTAAAATCGGTCGAGCCGTTTTCGAGAAAAATCACTTTTTTGATTTTGCTTTCCCTCTCCATATCTCCCACAAAAATGGGATTTTTAAGTTGAAACTTGGTGGAGTTCCATACCAGATGGCAATGAACTTATGATATTAAGTTCAGCTTCATACGCGCGGGTGCAGATGTCACATGCTTATTTCGCTAAGCCCTTTCCCGCTCTTGCTTACCTGCTGAGATAGAAGGAGCATGAGTGGACGACGTGCACGTTCCAGTTGCATCAGGAGTTTTTGCTTTAAGGAACTATGATCGTAGTTTCCGAAATTCTCATATAAAATTCCATCCCCATCCATAAGAATAATCCCACTATCTCTCTTTTTAAAATCCTGAAAATGTCAGTTTTAACCGTTTTCAAAAAAACACAAAATTTTTATTCATTGTTTTTTAATTTATAAAACCTTTCTATTGGGTTAGTTCGAATTTTTCAAAAACAAACCCCTTCTGTAAAACCTTGAAAATTTTGTCAGTTCACACGTATCTGTGACCATGTTAAAGATAATTGAGAATTTTATTTTTCTTATTTTCAAGATTTGTTTACTGGTGTAGCTCGAAATGGTCGAGGACCATCCACCTTTATGAAATCCGAAAAATGTTGCCAGTTTTCGGGCATCTCTCATCGTTTTGAAGATAACACAAAATTTGTATTATAATTTTTTTTTAATTCATAAAATCATTTTATTGGGTTAGTTTGATCTGTTCAAAAACAAACCCCGTTTGCAAAATCTTTACAATTTTTTCAGTTCACGTATCTGTGACCCTTTTAGAGATGATTCACAATTTTTGATTTTTTTTTAAATTTTGAAGATTTGTTTACTAGTTTAGCTCGGGGGGTCGAGGACCATCCGCCTCTATAAAATTTTGAAAATGTAGTCAGTTTTCGCGTATCTCTCACCGTTCTCAAGATTACACAAAAATGTTGTTATTATTTTTTTTTCGAATTCATAAGATCTTTCCATTGGGTTATTTCGAAATGGTCAAAAACGAACGCCTTCTGTAAAACCTTGAAAATGTTGTAAGTTTTCACGTATCTGTGACCCTTTTGAAGGTAATTCAAAATTTTTGATTTTTTCTACATTTTGAATATTTGTTTACCGGGATAGGTCGGGGGCGCCCCCCCCCCCCCCCTCGATGACCAGGCCCGTTTATGAAATCCTGGGAATGTTGTCAGTTTGTCAGATTGGCTGATTCTACTGTGACTTATATTAGATGTCGATGGCTAACTGCATTGACCAATAGGGTTTAGGGACTACGCATGAAGTTAGCCGAAATGAATTTACTTTTTATAATAGGATACTTAACAAGATAAGTGGTCTCGGAAGTCTCATTGCCGAGAACAAAATAATATTTACCTGCCTTTAAGCTTTGACATTGAGTCACCTTTCAAGAAAAATAAACATCTTTACTCTAGAGAATACTAAACACTACATTTTTCGGAATATTTATTTCAATATATTCGATTATTCATTATATTATTATTTAAAATGGAAACATATTAATTGTTGTTTACGTCATATTTTTATTTTAGATTGTTAGGTTATACATGTAAAATAGATTTGGAAATCAAAAAACTAACTAAAGAAAACCACTGTTAAAATAAAAATTTCAAAAGAGGATAGGTTCACCAATATAGAAGATAACAAGCTTTTTTAAAAAAAGTAATTAGTTACTGAAATATAGGTCGATAAATTGCCAAAGCGACCTTATTGAGAAATAGCGACCTTATTGAGAAATATTTTACTTTCAAAACGTGAGATTATTTGATTTTACATTTTATTTCGAGGTTGTCTGCATGTTTGTATATTATTAGTAATGTAACAAATTCTCTAGACAAACTTGAAAAAGATTACAAATGATTTTCTAAAATTTCGAAAAATAATGTACAAGATTTTCAAGCAAAGCTTTTCAGATTTGCAAGATTGCAAAATTAAAAAAAAAATTTCTAGCAAGTTTAGGAGATATTTAGAAATTTAAAAAAATTAAATAATAATTACAAACTTGAAAGATTTAAAAAAATCTAGAACAAAGTAAAGATTTCTAAATATTTCAAACAAAAAGTTTAGATGCTTCTTAAAAATGCTGAAAGGTTTCAAGATTATAGAAAAATTTATTAAGAATAATGGGGAAATTCTGAAAGGTTTTTTATTTTAAAAAATTAATTGCAACGGAATATTAACAAAAAATCCAATTATTTCAAAAGATTTACAAAATTCTCAAAAAATAATACTGAAGATTTTAAGGCAATTTTTTTATTTGTGCAGATTTTTTTTTTTTTTCGAAAAATTACGATTAATTTCAAAAGAAATTTAGAAGGTTATGTTGAATTTTTAGGAAAAATGCGAATCATTTTAAAGTATATATAGAAGATTCAGAAGTTTCGAAAAGATTGAAAAATAATTTGAATTTGAAAATATTTCAAAAAATTTAAAACAAAATGTGGATTTTTCCAAATTTCGAAACATTTCTTATTGGCCCAGGAGGTAAATATTGCATTTAATTCAAGTGGTAAAGATTAGCCATATTTTTTAGTTTCAAAACGTGAGGTTATTTGATTTTACTACTTCGAGGTTGTCTGCTTCATGTTTATATATTATTGGTGATGAAGGTTATTAACTTCTTTTCCGTAAAATAAAATTCAAAAATAATAAGTTTATTGCTTTGTCATTTTTAAACAAAAATTCAGGGAAAAGTTCAAAAAGGTTTTAAACGATTTCCTGAATTTCTAAAAAGAATTTAGAAGATTTTGAAACCAAATTTTTCAATTTTGCAGAATTACAAAATTTCAGAAAAAAATCTTGACGACTGAAAAATCCTGAAAAATTTAATACCGAACACTTTTTTTTTTTAAATAAAATGAAAATTGAAGATTCCCAAAAAATTAAATTCCCGTCACTGTAAAATTCCGGAATTGGAAAATTCCCGAATAATAATAGTCTTGAATTCTAAAACTGCCGAAATATAAAATATCCGAACTAGAAAATGCCCAAATTTGAACAATTGAAAAAATTGTTTTTCATATTATTTATTTCACGTAAATGAAATATTGTTATCAAAGAAAATTTGTGTTTAACACTGATTTATCTAGAAATTTCTTTATAATTTTTTTATTCAGATTACAAATTTGATTTTCGAGAACGTTTTTTGTTATTTTTTATAAAAACTATGCACCTTTTCAAACAACCTTTTTTATCTAGAAATATATATTTTTTAATTGTTGTTATTTTAAATTCAAGCAATAATTAAAAGAACTTTAAATTTAAAAAAATTCTTTGACAAATATATTTGATTATTGTATTCATATATTTTAGAAATTATGATAATGTTAGAAATTTGAACCGCTTCACAGGAATGTCTGACCTATCATGTTCTATTTAAGGGCACGGCTGACCAAAGAAGGCCACTACTACTTGAGAAGGCGCCGATCGCGAGTATGGTGCTAATGACTCTTTTATTCTTTTGAATTCTATGTGTTTTAGAGAAAATAGTATCAAACAGAGCAGAAGCTCGATTTTAGAAAAAATAGAAAGAATAAGTACTTTTTATACATATTTTTATTTATTGTGCCCGTTAAATGTGTCACTGATTCCAGATAATAACTTCTTAAGATCTTAAGGAGAAAAATTGTTTAAAAAAATGAAAATTCTTTAAATAATTACCAAATGTGTTAAACAAAAAGTACTACTCTTGACATGCATCAACTTTATATCATTTATCCTGAAAGATAATAACTTTTCACAACTTACAGCAGGAAAAATTCTCCAAGAAAATAATAATTGTATAAACAATTTAAAATTATTCAAAAGATAGTTGAAAACCCTCCACTTATTAATTAAAAATGATTGATGTTGAAAAAATTTGAAAAACACCATCTTTAGCATGAATATGATAAAAAACTGCTATTTTGTATTTTTTGGGGCATTTTTCGGACACAATAATAGGAGATGGGGGGGGGACAAAATCAAAAGTTATTGAATGTTAATTATTCCTTGAACATTTCTTAAGAGGCGACTACATTTTAATTCAGAAAAAGTTTATAATAGGGGAATCTTTTTTCAATTTTTTCGCAAACCGAGTTTTTTCCAATTGAACAAATTGGGGGGAAGGATCGATCACCAAAAATTTATAGTGGAATTTTTAGATCACTCTAAGGTCGATTTATCTCCCAGGATATCCTGTGCATATCCCATGAGATCCCAGGGATATTGCGAATAATATCGTAGAGGGCGGAAATCTCGATATCCCTGGAATGTCTCAAGGATATCTCAGAATATCCTGAGGATATCCTATTGATGCCCAAAGCTTATGCGAAGGATATCCCCAAGATACCCCAAGTCTATAATATGGGATTCCAATGCCAAAACTGTGCATATCACGCATATTCCAGGATATATTTGTGACATTTTTCAAGATATCCCATATCCTGATGAGATATCCAAGGAATATGCCAAATATAGCATTTTCTTGTGAGAGGTAACACTAATATAAAATACAGCTGCGAAGTACTCGGGACGTATTCACTATGGGTGCATTTATTTGTGCTCATTTTATGAGCATTTTACTTCCTCATAAGTATCAAATAAATTTGCTTCCTTATAGAGGGAGGTTTTCCCTTACAAACAAAAAAATGGACACTTTCAATATTTTTCAAGCTTGTCTCTCTGTCTTTCCGAAAATTTTATTTTCAGAGAATCAGAGGGCCCACCAAAATGTCAATTCATGTGTTCTTTTACAATGAACAACTTTTTAACTTACGCTAGTTTTATATTTCAAACTGAAACATCATAGAAAAAATGTAACTTTTCTTAAAACGTACTGAGTAGCTATGGATTAATCAATAATGGTCTTTGAAAGTTCGTCAAAAGATCAATCCACGCGTCTCGAAGACGCAAACAAAAACATCAAATGCAGTACGGTTATATTCCCAATATAAAAAAATCCTTTTATAAACACGGACACCAAATTTGTTGAAAATTTTAATAAACGATAATGATAGGTTATGGTAGATCATGGAAGTTCTTAATTTTGGCAATCGATGCGTCTCGAAGACGCAAACAAATATATTATAGACATTATAGTTATGTTCCCAATATCAAAAAAGTATTCCTTATATCAATAAGATAAACAACATATTTTTTCAATTTATAAATCGGTATTGCTAGATCATAAAAGGTTATAGAAGGTTCGTCAATAGGTCATTCATCGTGTCTCGAAGACGCAAACAAAAATGTTAGATACAGTGCTATAGTACTCATAATATGAACAAAGTTTTTCTCATATAAACAGAATACACACTTTTTTTTTTAAACTTCATAAATCGGTGATAGACGTTCATAAAATGTTCACCAATAGGTCAATTGATGGGTCTCAGGAACGCAAACAAATACTCTACATGTAATATTGTCGTGTTTGGAATATCAAAAAAGCTTTCATCGTATGAACAAAATAAACCATTTTTTTAAACTTCATAAATCGGTATTGGTGGGTTATAAAAGGTTCATCAATACGTCAATCGATGCGTCTCAAGGACGCGAACAAATACTCTACCTGTAATATTGTCGTATTTTGAATATCAAACAAGTTTTTTCTATATAAGCAGAATGAAATTTTTTTGGAAACTTCATAAATCGGTACTAGTGGGTCATAAAAGGTTCATCAATAGGTCAATCGATGCGTCTCAAGATCGCGAACAAATACTCTGCATGTAATATTGTCGTATTTTTAATATGAAAAAAGTTTTTCTTATATAAGCAGAATAAACCATTTTTTGAAACTTCATAAATCGGTACTGGTGGGTCATAAAAGGTTCATCATTACGTCAATCGATGCGTCTCAAGGACGCGAACAAATACTCTACATGTAATATTTTCGAATTTTGAATAATAAAAAAGTTTTTCTTATATAAACAGAATAAACGATTCTTTGAAACTTCATAAATTGGTACAGCTGGGTCATAAAAGGTTAATCAATAGGTCAATCGATGCGTATCAAGGACGCGAACAAATACTCTTTATGTAATATTGTCGTATTTTGAATATCAAAAAAGTTTTTCTTATATAAGCAGAATAAACCATTTTTTGAAACTTCATAAATCGGTACTGGTGGGTCATAAAAGGTTCATCAATAGGTCAATCGATGCGTCTCAAGGACGCGAACAAATACTCTCCATGTAATATTGTCTTATTTTGAACATTAAAAAAGTTTTTCTTATATAAACAGAATAAACCGTTCTTTGAAACTTCATAAATCGGTACGGCTGGATCATAAAAGGTTCATCAATAGGTGCATCGATGAGTCTCAAGGACGCGAACAAATACGCTAGATATCGTATTGTTGTATTTTGAATATCAAAAAAGTTTTTTTTATATAGACGAGGTAACATTTTTCTTTTGAATCTCTAAACGCAAGAAAAAAAAAACTACTTCTAAATGGTCGATCTAGCTCAAAATCCTATCAGACCTGGATATCAATCGGAGCTACACTTCATTCAAATTTCATTATCTCTTTTACTTTTCGAGATACGGTGAAGCTCCTGGGGTCGAATTATATCAAAATATGTCAAAAAAGTATCTTTGAAAATTTAGGTAATTACAAACCTCCCTCTATGAGGAAGCAAAATGTAGGTTGTGTGTGATTTTTTAACTCAAATAAAAAATTAGTGCACTTTTTTCAATTTGCCTTGACATACCTATTTGAAACTTAATCACCTTCAATTTGAAGGAAGAATCTTTTAAATTAATGAACAAATACAGCTTCCGGCCCAAGGCGCGTTCAACCTTGCGAGTCGCGCCCGAAGGACGCGGTGAGAATGAGCCCGCGAAGCGATTATATTTTTACATTCTCGTCATGATAGGAAAATTTTATGTGAAAAATGACTTGCAGTTTTCTTTGAATCCCCACGTTTAGAGACACCCTGAATGAAAGAATCAGGTTTTTCGATAATATCTGTCTTTGTCGTTCACGGCAAAAAAATTTGTCTTACAGAATTTTCCTTTTAAATTATGAAGACCGATTCGATCTGAAGGCATCATTGAACCAACAAAATCTCCTTGACTTGAATTGCCGGATTACTAACAAGGAAACCTTTCGAGGTGTACCCCTCCGATTTTCTCCAAATTTATATATGTTGTAGGACACAAAAACCTAAGAGACACGTGTTTTTTTTATCTGCGGAAAAACATTTCGAAGGGGTGAAAACAACACTTAAAGTTCACACCCAAAAAATAGTTTTTTGAATTTTAACGTATACCAATCAATTATTTTCTTTCAAATCAATTGCATTTGATTTCCCTTTGAATTTCGAATATGCGCAGGGTATCGTGACCATTGGGGGATGCTACCCCTATGTTTTTAGGGGAGCAAAAATTACTATTTCATTCAAATTTTTCGTTATAAAAATTGAGACTTTTATTAAATCAGCGAAAAAACTATAGTGTTTTAAAGCTAAGAGGAAATTAATGTTGACGCGTTTCAGCATTTTTGTGAAAAAAATCTTTAATGGGTAAACTACCGCTCTATTCTATTTATTGAATTATTCACACAAAAAAACAATTTCAGTTTTTTTTTAAATCCGATGGTGAGACACTTTAGGTACGCACTTGAATATTCTGATCGAAGTGCAAAAAAAGTGGAATTGGCCCTTCTGAGAGGGTAAACTACCCTTAGGTTAGTTCCACTTTCAAATGTCATGCCATGCGCATTATTATTTGCAATAAATATTTAAATTGATATGCAAAACAATTGTGTTGTGTATAGTCTCATCTATTACTCGTTATGTATAAAAGGGGTGAAAACCCCCTAAAAGTCACCCCCCCCCCAAATTTCAATTGATAACATTCCTGAATGACGCCTAATTAATTGGCAGTTATTTGGTTTCAATTATGTGTCTGTTTATAGCTGAAAATTAAAAAATTATTTTTTGGGGTGACATTTAGATGTTGTTTTCACCCCCTTGGCCTATCGAGTGGTGGATGAGAATAATACGCAACATGGATTAGTTTTGCATATCAATTTAAGTATTTATTGCAAATATTAATGAGCATTCCATGCAATTTAAAATTGGAACTAACCTAAGGGTAGTTTACCCTCTTAGAAAGGCTAATTCCACTTTTTTTGCACTTTCGTCAGAATATTTAAGTACGTACCTAAAGTGTCTCACTATCGGATTCAAACAAAAAATTTGAAATTTGTGTGTGTGTGTGAATAATTTAATAAATAGAATAGAGGGGTAGTTTACCCATTAAAGATTTTTTTACAAAAGTGCTGAAATACGTGAACATTAATTTCCTCTTAACTTGATAACAGTATAGTTTTTTCGCAGATTTAATAAAAGTGTCAATTTTTATAACGAAAAATTTGAAAAAAATATTAGTTTTTGCTCCCTTAAAAATAGGGGTAGGATCCCCCAATGGGCACAATACCCAGCGCATATTCGAGAATTAAAGGGAAATCAAATTCAATTTATTTAAAAGAAAATAATTGATTGGTTTACGTTAAAATTAAAAAAAAACTCATTTTTGGGTATGAACCTTAAGGGTTATTTTCACCCCTTGGAAATATTTTCCCGCAGATAAAAAAATCGCGTGTCGCTTAGTTTGTGATGTCCTACAACATATATAAATTTGGTGAAAATCGGAGGGGTACACCTCGAAAAGTTTCCTTGTAAGATGACTTTGAGAATTTATTTATCGCGATTGTTTGAAGTATGACATCAAAGAGTTTTTACTTTGTATAGAAATAAGACCTTCCTCTGAAAATAGATGTGTCACGAAAATTTCGAAAGTATTGTTTTCGCTTCTCCTCAATGCCGATTGGGTAATTTGGAAAACTTGAAGGAAGTAATGTTGCCAAATTCACACACATAATTAAGAATTGAGTACTAATGTGAAATTTTATTAATACATGTTTAGTTAAATAATTGTCAACCAAGAAAAAGGGAATTTTCAACAAAATAGTTCAATTTTGAATCAAACTGATGCATGTTTGATTTAAAAAATTATTTCTCAACAATAAGTGCGATAGTTGATATTTCCACCAAAAAATATTTTAATTTTCAATAATAAACTGTTATATCAAACAAAAAAATACGAATTTTCGAAAAAGACTTGTATTTTTAACGAAGAGAGGTTTTTTTAATCAACGAAGAAGACATCGCATCAAAAATGTTGACTCTTCAAATCACAAAGACGAATTTTAAAAAAAGTTGAATTTACACCCCAAAAAATATGCATTCTCTACCAAAATTATTGAATTCTTGACTAAAAAGACGAGTTTCCAACAAAATTTGTTTAATTTTAAACCAGAAGAAGAAGAAAAATAGAATAGTTTAATTAAATTTTTTTTTCAGCCAAAAAGGTTTATTTTCTTCCAAAAAAAGGATAACTTTACAAAAGAATAGATGAATTTTTAACTAAAAAAGATCAATTTTAAACGAAAAGTGATATATTTTTTATTTTCAATTAGAGGAATAAATTTTTAAGCAAATAAAATAAATTGAACTATTACATTTGTAGTAAAAAATTCAACTAGAAAGATACTAAAAACAATGAACAGACAAAATTTGTTCAACCAAGAAATATCTACAAATATGTTATAAATCATTTTTTGATAGGGCGCATAGTTTCTGTTTTAATCGCAAAAAAATTAATTGAAAATAAAAAACGAAATTTTTGGAAAAAATGACACAAGATACTAAAAACAATGAATTGAAATAATTTGTTCAACCAAAGAAGACTTACAAATGTGTTATAAATCATTTTTTGATAAAGCGCATAGTTTTTCTTTTAATCGTAAGAAGTTCATTAAAAATAAAAAAATTTAAGTTTTGGAAAAACGACACAAGATACTAAGAAAAATAAACAGACAAAATTTGTTCAACCAAGAAATATCTACAAATGTTTCATAAGTCATTTTTTGATAGGGCGCATAGTTTCTGTTTTAATTACAAAACAATTAATTGAAAATAAATAATTAAATTTTTGGAAAAAATGACACAAGATACTAAAAACAATGAATGGAAAAGATTTGTTCAGCCAAAAAAAAATTACAAATGTGTTATAAATCATTTTTTGATAAAGCGCATAGTTTTTCTTTTAATCGTGAGAAGCTCATAAAAAATAAAAAAATTTAAGTTTTGGAAAAACGGCACAAGATACTAAGAACAATAAACAGACAAAATTTGTTCAACCAAGAAATATCTACAAACGGGTCATAAATCATTTTTTGATAGGGCGCATAGTTTCTGTTTTAATCGCAAAAAAAATTAATTGAAAATAAATAATCAAATTTTTGGAAAAAATGACACAAGATACTAAAAACAATGAATTGACAAAATTTGTTCAACCAAAGAAGACTTACAAATGTATTATAAATCATTTTTTGATAAAGCTCATAGTTTTTCTTTTAATCGTAAGAAGTTTATTAAAAATAAAAAATTTAAGTTTTGGAAAAACGACACAAGATACTAAGAAAAATAAACAGACAAAATTTGTTCAACCAAAAAAGATCTACCATTGTGTTATACATCATTTTTTTGATAGGGCGCATATTTTTTGTTCTAACCGTAAAAAAATTAATTAAAAATAAAAAAAAATGAATTTTTCTAAAAACGACACAAGATACTACAAACAATGAATAGACAAAAGTTTAGCAAAAAAAACTACAAATGTGTTATAAACTATTTTTTGATAAGGCGCATGGTTTTGATTTTAATCGTTAAAAAGTAATTGAAAATAAAAAAATGAAATTTTCGGAAAAAGGACACACTATACTCAACACAATGAACAAACAAAGTTTCTTCAACCAAAAAAGATCTACAAATGTGTTATAAATTATTGTTTGATAGGGCACACGGTTTTTGTTTTAATCGTAAAAAATAACAATTAAAATATAGAAATTAAATTTTTGGATAAAAGGGCACAAGATACTAAAAACAATGAATGAACAAAATTTGTTCAACCAAAA
>CAKNYM010050363.1:52156-83849 GCA_932195095.1 Andricus curvator
AATTAAAGTTTTGGAAAAAACACACAAGATACTAAAAACAATAAACAAACAAATTTTGTTCAACCAAAAAAGATCTAACAATGTGTTATACATCATTTTTTTTAGAGGGCGCATAGTTTTTCTTCTAATCGTAAAAAAATGCATTAAAAATTAAAAAATTAAATTTGTGGAAAAACGACACAAGCTGTAATAAAATTGTAATCAACAAGATTCGTCTCCTAAATTATATCTAGGAGCAATTGATGCAAAATAAGGAACAAATATTAAAATAATCATAAAAAATAAAATTTGTGCGCAAATATGGAGGAAGTACAGACAGAGCACGTAGTGCGAAATCCGACAGATAGTGTGGTAAAAATTGCGACAAAAATTTATATTAAAAATAGGATAGGGACTACTTATTACAAAAAATGATTAAAAATTTTAATGAAATTAATAAATTATCTGATTTATTAAACTTACCAATCGAATTGAAGAAAACTGCTGTGACGACAAAGATAGCAGCAATAGTTATCTTCATGATCCCGAAATAAAGAAGTCAGATTCTTGATGAATTGCCTAAAGTGTAGGGACGACGAGCGAACTAAATGCCACGTTTGCCGTTTTATATACAATCCGTTATCTTGTTTTTTCTTAAATGATCTTAGTTACCTAAATTCAGTGTAAATTCGATAATCTTTTCAAGAATGTTCTTTCCTGTTTGAGACACACTACGTGATTTCAAAGTGTTAAGTAAATTGTCGATATTGTGTACATTGTCAAAATTCTTGAAATAAGGAAAAATGCCACGCCGCGTTGAAAGGGGACGTTAAGCTGTTAATATTTATACAAAATTTCATCAGCATATGCTATTGTTGACATTATATAATGTAAGCATCTTTCCTTGAGTAAAATTAAAGATGACAAAATTCTGCGCCTTTTACGATAAAAGAAAGTTCTTTTTAAGAGTTTTTTTTCAAACTTTTGTATGTTGTAGAGGACAAGAAAATGTGAAAAAAGTTTATTTAATTTTCGGCTGATGAAGATTTTAAAGGGGTAGAAAGCATCCCTAATGTTCACCCCCAAAAACAGTTTTTGTATATATTTTTTGTTTTATCTCTGTTTCTATAGAAACAGAGATATCGTACAAAAACTGTGTTTGGTGGTGAACTTCAGGGGTGCTTTTCACCCCTTTCAAATCCTCATCAGCTGAAAATTAAATAAACTTTTTTCGCATTTTTTTTTGCATAAATGAAAATTTTTATTTGAAACCAATTGGAGATTGCTGATTATCGAACGACGATATGTTGTACAGCATTTTGATTCCCAGGGGTTGCATCCCTTATTTTTTATAAGGGTGAAAATGATGTTTTTCAAAATATTTACTGTGTAAAAATTGCAAATGCAATCAAATATTCACAAAAATAATTTTAGTTTGAAGAAAATCGAATTCTGAAGTTTACGCGTTACTGCGGGGTTCTCACAAAAGTACATTTCAGGAGGGTGAACACTATCCCTTATTCGTACTTTTCACATTTCTTTGAAAAATTATTTCCACATAAAACTAAATTAAGTGTATTTAAAGGTGTTAACTAAAAATTATTTTTATATTTGAGTAAATAACACAAATATAGCGGTTATCGCATTTTGAGGGTTGAACTACCCCTACTGGGTGTACCCATATGTAGAAACGATCAGAGTGTTAGTAATCGATGTCAATTACAGTTTTCTGTATTGTAGAGTACAAAAAAGTAAAAGATACGTATATTTTTTTATCTGTTGAAAAACATTTTAAAGGGGATAAGCATCTCTGAAATTCACCCTTTAAAAGTTTTTTTTTCACAATTCCTCTTTTAGCCTGCATTTTTTTAATCCGCTTGGCGATAGTTTATTATGAAATAAGTATCTAATGCATTTCAGTATTCTTGTAGAGAAAAATAAAAAGAAAAAAATTTTACCCTGATAAAAAATGGTAAGCCACCCTGGAGTTTGGAATGTTGTATTTAATATCGTTGTTCGATTATAAACTATCGCCAACTGAATTAAAAAAAAATTTTGCATAATAAAAGAGGAATTCTGGAAATCTTTTGAAGGCTGAATTTCAGGGGTGCTTATCCCCTCACTAAAAATAAGGGATGCACCAATTGGTTACAAGAAAATGTTTTGCACAGAAAGAGAGATATCGTGAAAAACCTGTTTTTGGGGGTGAACTTTAGAAGTGCTTTTCACCCCTTTGAAAAAATAATTCAATTTTCAAAGTCTATGTCTAAAATCTGTTAATATTCGTTGTTTTGAATTTATTCTCGGGGCATTGAATTCAAAACTGCGTTTAAAATCCAAATCAAACAATTCAAACTATTTCAATTCAAAATTATTAATTTAAAACTGACTTAAATTTAAGCCAAATAATTTAGATTATTGAAATTTGAAATAATTAAATTGAAAATTGACCACCAAGGCTTTCAATATGAAATTTTCGAATTTTTAAAGATTTGATAGTATTTTCAATACTTGAATTTGAAACTGCAGCATGGTGAAATTTTATACTCAATATTTTCGAATTTAAGCCTTTAGAGTAAAAGAATTTTTGTTTCGAGGCCTTAAAAATTTAACTTTTTTAGAATTTATATTTCTCATTGAGCCTATTGCGTGGTAATTAATAAAACTTTTGTTTGCCTTCTATTAAATTTAATGCTGTTTAGATTTCACACATGTGATCATGAGCTTTTCGACACAGTATAAACTTATTTGCTATCTCGTTGAATTTACTACTGAAGGAATAAAACAAATCAAACAAAAAAATCACGCAATAAGAATTCTGATTAAAATTGAATGATAGAAACTTTAAAGATGATGAATATATTATTAATAACTATTAATATCATTTCTGCGAACAAAAATTGTAGTTTGAACAGAAAAATACTGAAATGTCAAATCAATAAAACTGAAATTAGCTATGTGATGCCATAAGTTTTAGATGTCGTGAAAAATCGAAACATCGAACACAAATTTTCGATTAGTTAGAAATAAGGAGAAATGATATAAGTTTTAATTCCCGTTTTGAAATATTACAAATGTTTCAATACAGTTCTACTCTCAATTTCACTTATTTAGAATTCCAATAAGCCCTTAAAATATTTCTCTTTTAATGATTTACATTAGAAATTTATTCATAATAATACCTAGATTATTTTCTGCTGAAAATTCGTGCTTTAAAAATGTGACCAATATCTTTGGTTTGCTGTTAACAATATTTGTAGATATGTCAAGGATAAATAACTCAGCTTTTAGATAGAAAAAGATTTTTAATAATCGCAAAGACGAAGTTTGGAAAAAACAGCTGAATTTACAACCCAAAAATATGCATTTTCTACCAAAATTATTCAATTTTTTACTAGAAAGAGATGTTTTCAACAGAATAAGTGGATAAATTTTTAGCAAAAAAAATCATTTTCAACAAAAAGAAAGAAACAAAATTTGTTTGATTTTCACCCAAAGAAATTAACTTTGAACTAAAATTGTGCATCTTCTATGAAAAAGTACATTTTGAACCAAATAGTTGAATTTTCCAACCAGAATACGAATTTTCTACCAAAAAAGACAAATTTTGAACAAGATAGATGCATTTTCAACTAAAAAAAGGTTCAATTTTCAAAAAATAAAATAAAATAGTTCAGCTTTAAGTTACAGAAATTAGTTTTTAACAAAAAAAAAAAAAAACTTAAGTTGTCGATCAAACAGGTGAATTTTCACTCAAAATATTAAATGTCCATAAAAATAAATTGCGGCGAAAAATGGAACAGTTACATTTTTAGTTAAAAACATTAATTTTCAATGGAAAAACTAATTTCGAACCAGAAAAATTAAATTTTATCAAAAATTATTAATTTTCTACCAAAAAAGAAGAATTTAATAAAATACATAAATTTTCAATCAAATATTTTACTTTTTAATGAATGTTTAGAAAAGGTCGTTTCTAAAGGTTGGAAAATTCCAGCCTGTATATATTATTTCAGCTTATGGCCGATATCAAATCCACCCCTTTCCGGATAGACCTTTTTTCGTAAGCATTACATAAGGTCAATAACAGGGTATGGTATCTTTCGTTAGCCACGACAAATAATCATTACAAATATCTTTTCGATAGCTCTATCTACGCTAAACGGATCTCTGCTTGACAGCCCTCTAAACTATCGCGTTAGGTCTCCTGCCTGACCGTCCTCTTCGTCTGGAATTTCGGCCCGCGCTTCGGTCTCGACTTAGTCGTGGTCGAGCAGCTCCTTAGCGGTGAGACCTCCTGGCCTCACCATCCCGCTCGTTCTGAATGTCTGCCCGCACTCCAGGCCCGACGTCTTCGTCGCTGTCGATGGCATTGTTCTCGCTCGAGGAGTCGCCGGTGGTATCAGAGTCCGGAAACGATTGTGCGTCGCCTGCCGATACTTGATGATCATCTAGAGGAGGGTGGTGTGGTTCCTCCCCTGGTTGGCCCTCGAGCTCCTGCCCGAGAACCGCCGGTTCTGGTAGCTCGGGGGCCGCTAGGTTGGCCCCGAGACGTGCCCCTGCTGGCACTAAGCTGCTGATGTGGACCTTCTGGGCTACTCCAGCTTTGTCCACCCATAGACCTACCCAGAGATATGGTCGATGATCTGGAAAGGCCCACTACGGATTTCGGCCAACTTGGCGTTGTAGCCTTCGGGCTTGTTGGATAATTTCTTCTGGATTTTGTATACCCAATCTCGTGGGGCGAAACTGGGCCTTGTCGGGGCGGAGGCAAATCGGACTTGGTAGGTCGCCTGATGCTGGCCAGCTTTCTCCTGTCGGCGTTGCAGTTCTCTGGTCCTCTCTCGTTCGTCCGGGTTTTGAAATCGCCGCAGACCGTAGAGGATGTCTGGCAAGTGACGATCCCATGACCGCTGGTTCTCGTCATGAAGACGCAAACGCAAGCCCTTTTTTAGCTCTTGGTTGCGACGCTCCGTGGGGTTAGCGTGTGCGTGGTACACTGGAGTCGTCCACAACTCGTAGTCCCAACGCTGGCTCGCCTCAGCTTAAACGTGACCGGTGAATTGAGTTCCGTTATCGCTGAGGACGTGTTTGGGGTATCCGCAGCGAGAAAACACCTCCTCCTGGAGGAGCTTAGTGAGGCGGGGTGTCTCAGATGAACGGAGGGGAAGGCTTCCACCCAACGCGTGAAGAGGCCAGTCACCACGAGGGTAAATCGGTTTCCGTCGCGAGTGCGGGGATAGGGCACTGGCATCGGTCTGGAAGACAAATCGTAGGGACAGGTGACTCACACTTCGATACCCTTCCGAAAAATAATCGTAAGAGAAACTTTCTTCATTATAATTTTGTTTCTGTCCAAATTTCTTGCAATATAACTTAAAAAATCGTAAAATTATTGAAAATTACAGGAAACACATTTCCAATTATTAATTTTTTTATAAAATTATTCGAATTTCGACACCTATTTAAAAAAACACCATTCTTTTCTCCAAACTCATATAGTTTTTGACCTAATTTTGATGTTATAAATATCTTTTTGGATTCTGGTGGTATTTACCATTCTCTAGCAAAATCTGTCGTAAATTTTTTCAAAGTTTGAAATTGAAAAAATGGCGACGACTTGTTCGTGAATATAAAAAGACGATTTACGTTCTGCCAATTTTTCACTGTATTTTTTTATTTATAAGGAAGACATCCTGTAAGCTTTATGCGGGTTGAATTATTTTTATGGAAAGAAGAAATTTATCTTCTTAAAATCCTTAAAATCGAGTTTTCGCATTTTTCTGCGTTTTATTTATTTAATTCATAAAGTACTCCTCTCATAATTTAGGGTTTTCTTAAGTTCGAATATAGCGTCGGCTAGGAAACAGATTTAGGAAAAAAATGTCCTGTACCATTTTTTGATTCAGTCAATTTTTAACATAAGAAATTAACAATTACGTTAAGAACCGAGGAAAGATAAAATTGTGCTTATTTTCTTTGGAATGTTGATTCTGCAGGAAAAAGTGTTTTCCGAAAGTTGTTCTACTCCCTGAGGAACATTTTTTTCTAAGACATTCTTTGATGAGAGTGATCGATTTCGAGAAAACATTGAACTTTTCTGAAGAAAATGTGCTATGTGTTTAGCGATTTTTAATCAAATTTTCCATTGAGAAGAGTTGAGAAGAGTTGAGAAGAATTTACGTGATTCTCCGAGAGTAAGCAAGATTTCCTAAGATTTTCTAGGATTTCCTAAGATTTGGAAAAAATTTGCATGATCTGTCCGGATTGTAAGAAATTTCTATTGACTTCGGAGTACCAGTTCTGGTTGTGAGTTAGGAATAACTTTTCACTCATTTTCACTCGAATATTTGATTAAAAATCCATGTATTTTGTTAAAAATCATTCTGTTTTGGTAGAAGGTCAATCTTTTTCCTCAAAACTTAATTTTTTTGTTGAAAATTTGTTTTTTCATTGACGTTTAATGTTTTTAACTAAATATTTAACAATTCCATTTTTCGTCGCATTTTTTTTCTTTTGATAGACATTTAATCTTTTTGGGTGAAAATTCACCTCTTTGATAGAAAATTTAACAATTATTATTATCATTTTTTTAACTCATTTCCTGAACTTAAATCTAAACTATTGTATTTTACTTTTTGAAAATGTATCCTTTTTTAGTTGAAAATTCATCTATTTTGTTGAAAATTTGTCTCTTTGGTAGAAAATTCGTATTCTGTGTTGAAAATTTAACTATTTGGTTGAAAATTTACTTGTTTGATTGCAGTTGCATCATTTTAGTTCAAAGTTAATTTCTTTCGTTGAAAATTGAACAAATTCTGCTTAAGAAATTTTTTTTGTCGAAATTTTTTTTTTTTTTTATTAGAAATGTACCTATTTCATTTTTGCTAGAAAGTCGATCTTTTTTAGTTAATAATTCACTTATTCTGTTCAAAACTTGTATTTTTAGTCAACAATTTTGGTAGAAAATGCATATTTTTGGGTTGATATGTCTACAAATATTGTTAAAAACGAAACAACGATATTGGTAACATTTTTGAAGCACGGATTTCGAGCAGAATTTAAACTAAGTATTATTATGAAATAATCTCTAATATAAATCGTTAGAATGAAAATATTGTAAGGGCCTATTTGCATTCGAAATGAGTGGAATTAATAGTAGAACTGTTTTTTAAACGTTTGTAATTTTTTGAAACCTGGATTAAAATTTATTTCATTTCAGTTTTTTTGATTCAATTCGTCAGTATTTTTCTGTTTAAACGAAAATTTTTTTCGTGTAGATATATTCATAGAATGGGCCAGTTCAGGTCAGAAATATCAGGATCTGCAGGTGTTTGTTCGATTTCAATAGAACTTCGTGAAATTGTGATGCTATACAAGAGAAATATCGGCCCTAAAGGATTTTCGAAAATTTTAAAAATTACAGAAGTTACGCCATGTTGCACTTTGGGGTTAAATTTTTTTTAATTATCGATATTTCTGGAAACGCTAATTGGATTTTGATCAAACTTGAACATCCCAAGTGCGAATTGCCGGAACTGAACACGCGGCCCAGGCTTGGTCCAATTTCGGCAGCCAATGATCGGCTAATGTTATTGGGCCAATATCGGCATTTTAATCGGCCCAGTGTTGTGCCAGTACTGGCTGCCTATATTGGCTATTTAAATTTGTCGATCTACTGCCGATTCTTGGCCCAGTGATGGCATATTACTGGACCAAGTGTCACTTTTATCACGGCAAAGCATCTTGTATCAGGAAAAGCCAGAAATTGGCCCAGACGCGGCGCATTACTGTTTCAAACTTCATCTTTACTTTGGCTAAACATATTTTAATAAGAAAAGCCAGAGTCTAGCCCAGCAAAGGCACATCACTGGGCCCAGTGTGACTTTTACTACGACAAACCGTGTTTTAAGAGGAAAAGCCAGAGTCTGGCCCAGCAAAGACGCATCACTGGGCCCAGTGTGACTTTTACTACGGCAAACCATGTTTTAAGAGGAAGAGCCAGAGTTTGGCCCAGACTCGGCGCACATCTGTTTCAAACTTCGTCTTTACTTTAGCTAAACATGTTTTAATAGGAAAAGCCAGAGTCTGGTCCAGCAAAGGCGCATCACTGGGCCCAGTGTGACTTTTATCACGACAAACCATCTTTTAAGAGGAAGAGCCAGAGTCTGGCCCAGACTCGGCGCATCACTGGGCCCAGTGTGTCTTTTACTACGGTAAACCATGTTTTAAGAGGAAGAAAAAAATTCTCAGCTTTATGTAAAATTGTAACTGTTCAGAAAAAAATACATTTTATGTCAATCTTAAACGTTGTAAAATGGTCCAAAACACCTTAAAACCAAACCTTACACGAAAGTTTGAAAAAATTTGTTATTAAAAAATTGTCAAAGTTCACGATCAAATTTGTATGTACCGTCATTAAAAATTTTTAATGTTCAGAAAAAATTACATTTTATGTGAATTTTGAACGTTGTAAAATGGTCTAAAACACCTTAAAACGAAACCTCACACGAAAGTTTGAAAAAATTTGTTATCAAAAAATTGTCAAAGTTCACGATCAAATTTGTAAGTTCCGTCATTAAAAATTTCAAATGTTTAGAAAAAATCACATTTCCTGTCATTGTAGAAAGTTGTAAAGTAGTCTAAAATGCGAAAAAACGAAATATTACACGAAGAAAAAATGTAATCGATTTAAATTATTTATTTTAAAATTATTTTATTGATATTCCTGTTAACAGTTCGTATATTTTACATTTACTTAACGTCGTATAACAAGAAATATTTAATTAGAAAAAGAGAGTTTAAAATTTGGTGTTTCAAGTTTTTTGAGCTGTAGCTTATGAGGATGGCTTTTTCATCGAGTTTCAACTCGTAGGTTTAGCGCAATAGTCAAGACTGCCGACTGCTAGGTGATAGATTTAGGTATAGATGTAGGTTCGATACCCCGTAGCGTTAGAAATTTTATTTGTAATATATTATTTAAAAATGTAATATATGTATTCACTCTACACAGGACCATTAATATTCAAAGTCAAAATACTCGCAATCAATTATTATTTATTTTTAAATACCTTTTTTGTCATATCGTTAGAGCAGGGTTCCGCAGCGAGGGGAAATTTCTCGAGTCCAACTCTTTTACCAAGTGTGGACCGCTCGCTTCGTCTCTTCCACCAAGAGTCTCTACTGTACTTTAAGAGTTCGGGGTGGTGGTAAATTCTGACGTCATAGAATAGAATTTGCCACCACCCCAAACTCTTAGAGTAGAGTAGAGACTCTTGGTGGGAGAGGCGAAGCGAGCGGTCCACACGTGTTAAAAGAGCTGGACTCGAGAAATTTCCCGTCGCTGCGGACCCCTGCGTTAGAGTATAGCAGTTTTTAAATTCCCCATTGGGAAGTGATGGCGGCCACAGTCTGGGCCAGAATTAACCGCCAAGTGCATACCGGAGTTATCATTCCAGCAACGGTACGATATTGGCAGCCGATCTTCGGCAGTATTTTTGCCGATACTGGGCCAGTGCTGGGTCGTATCTAACTTCGCACTTGGGATGTTAGAGTTAAAATAATATATTTTAAGAATATAACACAATTACGTATCAGTTTTCGAGATCCATCATGCTGTTTCACAGATATACAGTCTTTTTCCCCTGGCAGCTGTCGACTCGCGTCGCATTTGTAGTACAAATCTTGGACAATTTTGACAGTTTCTTCCGACAACTTCTTACCTGGCCTAGGATTTGGCGATGATCCAATACCATTCCTATCGTGCAATTGTACTGCCTTACGAGCTAAAGTATATGGTACTTTAAACTCTGATTCTATCTTGGGAATTCCCCAACCTTTTGGTACCATAGTCAACAGTTGAACGGCATGAAATTTACTTGGTTTTTTATCCAATTCTTCTTTAATTTCGTTCGTAAGTTCTTATATACCTGTCTTGATAGAGTCATCTTCAATACAATTGAATGCCTTTTCGATTTTAACGTCAAGAGCTGTCTTAATCTCGAATACCTTCTTTCTTTGTGTAGTTCGTATTCGAAGATCCGTAGTCTTTCCAATAGATGGAACTCTTAAGATTTGCAAAATTTCATTCAACTTAGAAATATTATCTTCTCTTTCAACGTCAGATTCTGAATCTTCATCGAAATAATCAGCAAATGGAAGTAGATGTTCAGCCTGATCAAATTCAATCTCCTTGGAAAAATCACCACTAGCTTCAGGCAAGTTTTCCACCTGTTTGAATTCCATTGCATAAGAAGAAGTTTGGATACGCATTGCTTGACTATCAGATCTATGATTTGGAATTTCTAGGCGGCATGTATCACAAATATGATTGTCCGAGTCAACTTAAAACTTTTGACTAATTGATTTAGAAACAGGACGGAGTTTCTTCACATCTATTTTATTATGGATCTTTTTTCAAAAGGATTGAAACAACGAGGTATGATTGGTGGCGAGAATTTTGATGACTTTGAAGATTCAAAGTGAAGTTTTCAATTCAAAATTTTCCAAATTGAAGAAATTTCAAATTTGATGCATCAAAATTAAAAAATGTTAAACTATAATTAAAAAGGCTTAAATTTTGATGATTTTGGAAATGAAAAGTCAAGTTTTAAATCTTCCAAATTGAGAAATTTCGAATTTAAATCATCAAAGTTACAGGCATTTTTAACTGTACATTTTCAAAATTAAAAAAACTTCCATTTTGAAGATTTAGAATTTAAAATTCTGCATTTTGGAGAATCACAATTGAAATTTCTTGAATTTTGAAAATGTATAGAATTACGAAATATTTTTTGGCAATAGTTGCACTTTGAAAGTTCACAATTACATTTTTTTCAATTTCCACGAATAGCAACTTAAAATACTTTAATTTTCACGATTTGCAATTTAAAATTCTTCAATTTTCACGATTTGCAATTTAAAATTGTTCAATTTTAAAGATTGCGATTAAAAACTCTTTAATTAAATTTCCAATGAAAAGATCAATTTCCATTCAAACAAGACGATTTTTAACAAAATAGATGAACTTTTAAACAGGAAGATTTATTTTCTACCAAACAGAACGAATTTCCAACCAGATATTCGAAAGTTCAACAACAAACGAGCAATTTTCAATCAAAAATAGAATAGTTGAAATTTCAGTTAAAAAAATTAATTTCCAGCTCAAATGACGAATCTTCAACTGAAATAGTTGAATTTTAAACCAAAAAAATGATTTTTCAATCAAAAAAATTAATTTTCATTCGAACAAATGAATTTTCAATCAAAAAAATGTATTGCACATATATTAAGTTTTTGTTTACTAATTTAAAATTTGGGTTACTTGCCAAAAGCATTTTTCCTATCCATGTATTTTGACGTTATCGCCGCAGACGCATTTTAGATGAAAATTTACAAATTTTGTGGGCACACTTCTATACATTTTCAAAATTCAAGTATCAATTGTAATTCTCCAAAATGCAGAATTTGAAATTTGAAATCTTCAAAATTGAAGTGTTTCTAATTTTTGAATTTTACAGTTAAAAATGTCTGTAACTTTGATGACAGAAAACTTGACTATTGATTTTCAAAATCATCAAAATTTAAGCATTTTTATTTATAGTTTTAAATTTTTTGATTTTGATGCTTCAAATTTGAAATTTCTTTAATTTGGAAAATTTAGAATTGAAAAGTTCACTTTGAATCTTCAAAGTCATCAGAATTTAATTCAAATTTGTCGTATGTCAAGCATACGAATTAAAAACCTCGGAAATACAAGCAATTTGCCTGCGAGATCTCTCACTCAAGTTTTCAATACGAAAACTTGGGTGAAGGTCCTACGTGACAAATTGCCGATTTTCGAGATTCTAAACGACGAGTTTGCTCACCCTTCGTAAACATCCCTTTGTATCTCGCTCCTTAATGGGTCGGTAATTGCCGGGAAATTTCCCCGGTTGAGCATGGACAGCCTGCCGACACGTGCCCAGGCCGTGTTTACTAAAACTTGCGGCAGGCCCAAAGTCACGTACGCCAGCGTCTGTTTTCTCGTACCCAAGCGCGCTCATTCCCACTTTCCGTTCCTATTTCTCTCTCTTTCTATCCTTCTCTCCTTCTCTCTCTCAGACGCACGGTCGTACAACCTGGGAGCTCAACCGGACCTTGAAACAAACATTTTAGGAAATTAATTAACTTCCTAAAATGTTTGTTGAAATAACAAAGAATAATAAAAAAAAATTAACGTAACATAAAAAGCTTTAACAAATTAATTAAACCTCTTTGGGCCAAAAATGTAGGAATAATTTAACAAGAGATTGATGTAAGTGCACACATGTATTCATGTCTACACTTACGTCAATCAAATTAACTATATTTAAATTAAGAATTAATTAATAGTCCGTGTACAAACAAAATACTTTAGTCTATAGTTTAAAGCATTAATTTAAGTTTAGGAGTATAACGGTTGTTCGGGAATGGTTTTTTTTTTTAAATATTAATTTTGATAAAAAGGAATTTTTATAATAAACAATTAAATATTAACAATAAAAACCGAACGACCGTTCTACTCGCCCTAGCTTCAAAATTCCTTCGGGAAAATGAAGCTAGGATAGAGTTAAGCTTAGTTTTAAAATTTCGTTAAATTTAGTCAATAATTTATATTTTTAATTTCTAATTAAAACTTTTATAAAAATTATTAATTTCAGTTAGTGTAGTGTCACCGCGCGGAGGCTGAGGCGGCGAGGCCTGGCTGACGATCCCCACCGCTCGGTTGCGACTCCGTTGTCGGTCTCGCAGCCAATCGGCGGGCTCGATACCGTCCCCTCCGCCACAGGCAGCTTCGTGCGGAGGCATGATCCAACAAACCATGGTCTCGCCACGCGCAAGTAAAAAAAAGTCAACCAATCAGACGGCTCCCTAGTTAGACCCGACTACCCTTCCATCTTGGACCTTTAAATCCAATCTTCTTCACAACTTTGAATTTGAATGGCAGTTGGCTTCGCGTTCCGTTCACGCCAGTGCAGAGAGTATGGTGGGGGTACTCGGGTAACGCGAAGTCGAACGTATTTGAGCATCGAAGTGGCGGGACCATAGTTTGTTGGATCATGGTGCGGAGGCAAGCGAGAGTCGGGAGCGACTCAGTTCAGTTCGCTACGAATATTCTTGGAGGTCAGTTGCGCTCGCTCTGTCCTCCCTCCTTCTACAGTGTATCCAAGTTCGAAAATAAACGCCCATTTTCTTCAGAGTCAATCGAGTCATAGTTCTTCCGGAATTCCGTTACCTTCGAGACCAGTTATTTTAGTTTACCCTTCTCGCTTCTCGGGAAGCTTTTCGATCGTGCTGTTCCGGGGATAATCATCCCCACGCTACCAGTTCTTCAGTGTTCGAGAATCCCTGTATAAGTGCAGTGACAGGTGACCGTTCGAGCTCTTGATTCGCTCCGTCGAATTAAGGAGTGCCAGTCGCAAGTTTTTCCGACTGAGACCTCTTTTCAAGTGTCTGGAAACGAGAGCTTCGTGCTCTTCCTGTCAACTCCGTCGTTAGTGAAGTGTTCGTGACAGTACCTACGAGGCATCAAAACCTTTGATGACAGGGAGTTCTCGTAGGTCCCGATCCAACGCCCACACCGTCCGCCGTCGGCTGCAACGGGCCGCGCGGAATAGCCGCCCGCAAGGAGCGTCAGGCCGGCTTGAGGAGAACCAAACGCGACAGCCAGGAGGGCATCGCCAGCGTGGAATAGAGGAGTGTCGGCGACGGGCTCAGGAGGAGCATCGTAGGAGAGTCGCCGGCTCCCGACAGGCGGAAAGAGAGTTGGCCCGGAGGGCCGCTAACCAGCGCGGCGAGGAACATCGGCGACGCACTCGTGAGGGACCCGAGTGTCAGGTCGCCGCCCGCCAACACCGCGAACGAGAGACGGCCAGGAGGGCCGCTTACGCAAGACACGCCGCCCCCGAGGAACCGGCGTGTCATCAACCGACCGTCGCCGAGCAGCGTGCAGCACACGTAGGAGCTGTACGTGTCGTCGCCTCTGCTGCCCCTCAGGGATACGACCCTGAGGCCCCGGCACTTTACCGGGAGGGTGAGTGGAGGCTCGTGGCGATCCGCCGCGGTCGTTCAGGAACACGGGACCCGAGAGAGCGTCGTCTGCGCACCGCCCGGACGGAACCCTTGTCTCAACGGCCGTCGTCGACTGTGTCGACCCACCTTCACCTCCGCGGGCACTGCAAGTCCCACCGACGGAAAAATTACCGACAGCTGAGAGTTTCATCCGCTTCCGGGCCCCAGACACTCCGGTGTCTCCCCGTGCAGCGGAGGAACCCTCGGGCTCACCATCACGTCCCGAGCGTACCCCGTCTCCACCGGGTACCCCTCGGGGACATACGACGCCGGTACCTGAAACCGAGGAGGAAGGGGTAGGAACCCCGGATCACGACGTCCTGTTCCTGTCTGCTGACAGGACACCAGAAATATTTTCACCATCATTGTTGCGGACTCCGCCGAAGAGCCGCCCCCGGATCACCGACGCCGTACGTCGGGATTTACGGTCTTTGTAAAAACTTAATAAAATAAAATAAAAAAAATCTCCTTTCCTTTATGACGAACAACAACCTGCTGATCGTAGGTTTTCCAAAATTTTGAAATAAAATTTTGAAACCTTTTAAGGATTACAAATTATTTGACGAAAACAAATTTTTAATTTCAATTTATGAAGTGTTTAGTTTGCAATTATTTTTTTTGTACAATTTTTAATATTCTAGCTTAAAATTTGCTTGAAATAAAATAATTTTGAAAATTGGAAAATTAATTGATGCATTGTATAATTTAGAGCACTGAAAATGATCAGGCGCGGATCTACAATGGTGTCGAAACCAGCGACCCCCCTCCCCCCCAGGATTTTCTGACTTACCTTCACTTTTTTCTTTTTCACTGAGAAATGACGAAAAGCTACAAAAAGTATGCAATTTCATAATTGCTACAATAATTAAAAAGTTTCGCCTGAAAATGATAACGTGTATTTAAATTTTTGGAACCGAATTTGAATCTTTGAACTCTACATTTTCTAAAAGTTAAAAATTTTTTATTTTGCAGTTTAACTACATTTAATTAATAATTATTTAATTGAAAATGGTTAGTACCTTCTATTTTATACATGTAAATTTGTGAATCAAAAAAGAATTTGTACTTCAATTTTAAAAGTTTAAAATTCCAGAGTTCCACTCTGAATGCTTTGATTTGCAGTTAATTTTTTATTACTTGAAATCAAAAAATGTTAAGATTCTGAATTTAGAGTTCGAATTTTTTAATTTCATTGACCGTGGAAAATTTTCGCGAACCGGGAATAGACCGGGAAATGACCGGTAGTTTTTTTCTTCGATTAAAACGATCGCCCTGTGATTAACAACAAATTTTTAGATCTTTGTTGGGCTAAGAACTTTTTTAAATTAATTGTTTTCCGTAGTTTGTGTCGTTTTTCCAAAAAATTTAATTTTCGTTTTTTTAAAATGTTACTACCACATACTCTTGACATTCATCAACTTTGTACGATTTATTCCGAAAAATTCCACAAATTTTTTTTTTTTATTCTCAATGTTATTATTTACGAACCAAATCAAAATATAGCAGTTGTGTCAAAAATTATAATTAACAAATTCACAGATCTTCTTCGAGTGAACAACTCTAGTCTGTTCATTTTTTATAGCTTGTGCCGTTTGTCAAAAGATTTAATTTTTTTATTTTTAAAGTTATTTTTCACGAATAAAAAAAAACTACGTATCGTATCGAAAAGTGATTTATAACAAATTTGTAGATCTTTTTTAGGTGCATAATTTTGGGGTATTCATCTCTTTACATATCTAACAGATTCTTACCACCAAAAGGAATTTTTTTTTTTTAATGTTTAAAACCAGAACCGATGCCAAAAAATGCTGGTTAACAAACTTTATTTTTCTTTTTGGTTTATAAAAACGTGTGCCAAAGCGCAGCGTAATCAAAAATAAGGACAGACAGATACCATCGTAAAACCTGTTTTTTCTGGAGTCAGAGGGTCTCGAAACGTGAAGATTCAAAGAAATCCGCGATATACATTTTTCACATAAATATAATACGTGAAGCGTCAAAAACTAAATAATTCCACACTTCGTTCAGAATTGAAGTATTTCTAAATTAGGATCATGGAAGTAAGTCATAAAAAATTAATCAGTTCGAAATTTTGCATTACGCTTTTTAAAATTCACCTAATTTAATCTCATGTGAAAAATTGATAATTTGAAAATCAATGCAACGCTGATATATTAGAAATGTCGCGATACAAAAAAAAAAGCGAAAAGCGAGCTAATGGCTGGTGAAAAAAATTTTGTCAATTTCATATATTTTTTTTATTGCATAAATGTATACCAAGAATAAATTGATATTACAGTATCGACCAAGATAATACGCATGCATTTGTTTACGATATATACATTTTCTGAAATCGATGTAAAGTTTATCTTCTGTTTTTTCTGTGCACAGTAAGTCACCATCCGCTTATTTACACAAGTTTACGCACATTAAGTCACTGTGCATAACTTGTGTAATAATCATAAATCACATACATAATCATTTTTCCGTAATTGGAATGTCCTTAAAACGTTTCTTGGACGTACCAGTCAAAAGAAGTTATTTGAACGTTTTAAAAACTGTCCTAAGTTCGACCAAAGAATGTTCTGCAAAGGTTTCATGTTACAAATACGTCCTTAAAACGTCTCTGGAACATTTTACGTTTAAGGAATGTTCTTTGGACCGACTTAGAACGTTTTCAAGCCGTTCTAATGATGTTCTTTAAAGTTTGTGCCCACTGGGAACATACAACACTGCATATCGTCAACAAATGTATACTATAGATGAACAATATTTTGATTTTTTTTTTTCAGTTTGAAGATTTACCACCCGAGGGTCGCATAGTCTGAGGTTCTCTTATGGCTGTGGGGTCGTATGCAGGTCCACTGGATGATCCCCCCCACTCCTGGGACTTGGCTGTTTGAATTTTAAGGTTTTGCATACCGCGCTGTAGCTGGTTAACATCGGGGTACACTGTTGCTTCTTGATAGCCCATTGGTGGTCCATAGGGTTGCATATACGATTGTTGATGGTAGGCCTGTCCATAGGGTGGCATAGTCAATTGTGCATAGTGGGGCTGCCCATAGGGTCCTATAGGCAATTGTGGATAGTGGGGCTGCACAGTGGGCTGTACAACCAATTGTTGATAGGGGAGCTGCCCAGGGGGCTGTACAACCAGTTGTTGATAGGGGAGCTGCCCAGGGGGATGTTCAACAAATCGTTGATAGGAGGGCTGCCCATGGGGATGTACAGCCAATGGTTGATAGGGGGGGTGTCCATGGGGCAGTACAGCCAAAGGTTGATACCCTCGGCCTGCATGGGGTACTCTAGCCTGATCTTGATTGTTTTGGCCTTCATTGCGTTCCATAGCCCGTGGGTATTTTCCGGGCGACTTTAGAATGCTACGGTACATTTCTACCCTCCTGAGAGCACTTTTATGGACGTCCCAATTCTGTAAAAAAAAGAAACTGTTTCAGGTATTAAAGTAAGGCTTGGAAAAAAAAGTATCGAGTGTTATAAAAAGGGACCATTGGGGACAGTATCAGTAATAGTAACTACAAAATCGTAAACTTTTCAGTGTTTTTCGCAATGTAATTAACCCTGTTACACAGTTAGAAAAATCTCTACTAAATTTAGTATACATGTAATGGAAGCAAAAATGCATAACATGAAATTAAATTTAGTATACCAGCGTACAGTAAATTTAGTATATTCATACTGGATTTAGTATGCACTTATATCCAATTTAGTATACGCGTGTACTAAATTCAGTATAAATATACTAAATTTACTGTACGCTGGTATACTAAATTTAATTTCATGTTGTGCATTTTTGCTTACATTACATGTATACTAAATTTAGTAGAGATTTTTCTAACAGTGTATAAAAACTGTTAGAGAAATTCAGTATACGCCTAACATAATTTCAATTTACAATGATTTTCCTGTAATGAATTTTATATAATTTTTTCGAGGTACTAGAGAAATCGTTTTAGAGAATAAGTATAATAAAATCAGTATATAAATAAATGTGGGCGTCCGCATGAAAAGGGCCCTTATGACCGGTATGGAGTTACGTATAGGGTCATATAGCCGGATAAATTGCCGGCATTTTAGGCACAAAATGAACCCTATAAGCTGAAAAATGAGTCACCGGGGTATTTTTACAGTTAGAACTTCGAAAAACCGTTTTTCGAGAAAAACGCATTTCAACTTGGTGAGTGCCATAAGCTCACATGTTGTATTTTTTCTTCGATCATGGAATATGCCAACTTCCGCTCACTGTCTGCATATGAATATAGTATCAATTAATTCACTATAGGTCCCAGTGTCATCCTCCATTCAAACCCAAAAATAATAATGTTGGCCTTAACTTACAAAACCGCGAATATCTCCTAAACTAGAACCAAACATAAGGACCCTTTTCATTCAACAGCTTCAAGAAACATGAATGAATTAAAATAACTTCAGAGGATTTAAAATGTTACGCTTATTTCAAAAAATTCCGAATTATTTCAAAAGATGAAAAAATGCAGGGAATTCAAAGAATTTTGTGGGCTTTTCAAAGATTTATTGAATTTAATCGAAATTCAAACGATTCGAAAGATTCCTGGGAATTTGAACGGCCTTTTAAAAAACTTTAATGAACACATTCGATTTATGCAACATATGCGTGTTACGGGCACTTCACGCCGCCTACTTTGCGAGAGGTGAGTCCCGGTTTACCGACCGCAGAAAGAAGCATGTGGTGGGGGTACACTTTATTTCCCTGAAAATAGGTTTATAAAGCATCCAGCAATCATAAAACGTGTAGGAAGTGCTGCCATCTCTGTGCCTACTAGCCAAGTCCCAAGTAACATTTCATAAATTCACTAACTAAAATACCACTAACTAATGTTTATTTGTGAAATGTACATAAATTCCGAATGTATTAAGTATCGGGAAAACTCAAAGTTATTGACTAAAAATGTAAACATTTTAAATATACTTCAATTATAATCAAAGATATTTAACAAAAGAATAAATAATTACAATGTACATTTTTTAAGTGTTAAGTCTGCAACAAATTGATATATTTTACATAAATTTAAATATCAAATAATAAATTCAACCAATCTTTAAGCTCTAATAAATTACGATGAGATCTTCTAAATCGAGGAAATTAGATCAGGGACACCGTTGTTGGTCATAAATACAATTTCATTAATTTCATCAGAAAATTTCCAACTATGTAATTGTTTCTACCTTGAATAAAGGAAATGATTTAAAAACATCATTTTTCAGCTATTACATTTTTAACAATATAACTTCTTGCACTATAATACCGTTATTGATTATACAAAATACATTATTAAAATCTGTGGAAAAATGGAAGAAAACTGTATTTTGTTTTCGATGCCAGTAAAAAATACATTAAATTGGCAAAATAAAATAAATTTTTCAAATAATTTTAATTTTAGATTCATTGTTTTTACGACGATCCATTATAATGAATTTAAAGGAGGTTTTTCGGGTTCCAAACTTGTGCAAAACTAAGAATCTTGCCGATGTTTCAGGAACATTGCAGTTCACTTCTTCAGAGCTAACCTGAAACTGAAGTTTCAGGATATGTTTTTCTTATATATATTCTCTATGATGCTTGTGATTGGCCGGAGCGCCCCATCGTGCAGACTGGTCAAACTTGATTGGTCAATCAAGTCTTATTTTAAAAACCCGGGAGGGCGGAAAGCCAGGTCGGATTGATATTATATCCATTGTCCCTATTGATGTTATCAGGGTTTTTTGAGATTTTGATTGCTTCTCTGTGTTTTCTTGGAAAAACATTGTACGTTTTTGCGATCAGGTTTGTTTTATCAAATAAAATGCTATGTCCTGCTTCGATATGATGCTCAGCTAGTGCTGATTCCGTGAAATGTTTTAGCCTGACTTTACTCTCATGTTCCTTTACACGTTGGCTTACCGCCCTCCTCGTTTCTCCAATATAGACTTTGCTACAAGAACAAGAAATTTCATATAATCCCGGATCACTGAGAGGTATATTTTTATCTTTAGGGTTGTGTAGAAGTTGTCCAATTTTTGCAGGTGGTTTAAATATGGTTTGGATGTTTTGTTTGTTGGGAATTCTTTCTATATGTTCTGTGATACCTTGAATTTAGGGTAGGGTGGTGGTCGTTTTTCTCTCTCTTTCTTTAGTAGGTTGTGTTAACTTGTTTGCTTGAGTGTATTTTCTTATTGCTTTATCAATTTCTTTGTTTGTGTAATTGTTATGGAGACAGCTCTGTGTAAAAGTGTGTTGATGACCGATTGATTTTTATATGGGTGGTGGTGGGAGGAGGCATGTAGGAATCTGTTTGTATGAGTGAGTTTTCCGTAAACTTTATGTCCTAATATGTTATGAGATCTTTGGTAAACTAGTACCTGCAAGAAAGGCATTTTTCCGTTTTGTTTAGTTTCCATGGTGAACTGGATATTAGGGTTTAATCGATTGATAAAATAAAAAAACTTTTGTAGTTCATCTAGTCCATGTCTCCAGATGACAAATGTGTCATCAACGGAATGCCACCAAAATTCTTGTTTAAGCTTAAATTGGTTGAAGATTTTTGTTTCTAGATTTTCCATAAAGATGTTGGCTAATACAGGTGAGGCTGGAGATCCCATTGCTGCTCCTGAAGTTTGTGCGTAGAATTGGTTATTGAGAGAGAAGTAAGTTGTATTGAGACAGCGTTCTATCAAAGGTATGAGATTGGAGGGGAAGTTTGCAAAGGATTTAATAATATTGATTGTATCAGAGATTTGTTCTTTCGTAAAGAGAGATACTACGTCGAAACTGTCACAGGTACAAAACTCTTTTGACTTTATCAGAAAGATGCAATAGATTAACATTCAACCCCAAGACATCCTAGTGTGTTTCGACGTAGAACCTCTCAATACGAAAGTACCAATCTCTGATAAAATCAATATTATTAAATCCTTTGCAAAGTTCCCCACCAATCTCATACCTTTGATAGAATGCTGTCTCAGTAATACTTACTTCTTTTTCAATAGCCAATTCTACGAACAAACCTCAGGAGCAGTAATGGCATCTCCAGTCTCACCTGTAATAGCCAACATCTTTATGGAAAATCTAGAAACCAAACTCTTCAACAAATCTTCACCCATTCCAAGCATAAACCGGAATTCTAGTGGCGTTACGTTAATGACATCAATCGATTACACCCTAATATCCAGTTCACCATGGAAATTGAACAAAACGGAAAATTTCCTTTCTTGGACGTACTAGTTTACAAAAGATCTGACAACGCATTAGGACATGAAGTTTACAAAAACCCCACCCATACAAACATATCCCTACATGCCTTTTCCCACCACCACCCATGTCAAAAGCAATCGGTCATCAACTCACTTGTACACAGAGCTGTCTGCATAACAGATAAAGATACGTTACAAAAAGAATTGAAAAACTTTAACCAAATCCTAATACAAAACAATTGCACACACAAAGAAATGTATAAAGCAATAAGAAAATACACTCAAGAAAATAAGTCTACGCAACCTACTAAAGAAAGAGACAGAAAAACGACCACTATCCTTCCCTACATTCAAGGTATCACAGAACATCTGCAAAAATAAGACAGATTCCAAACAACCCTAAAGATAAAGCTGATCATTATATCAAAAAGGGCATATTATTTTATTTGTTAAAACAAAACTCATCGCAAAAACGTACAATCTTTTTCCAAGAAAACATAAAGAAGCAATCGAAGTCTTGAAACACCCTAATAACATCAATAGGGACAATGGATATAATAATAATCCGATTTGGCTCTCCGTGCTCCCGGATTTTTTTAAAAAGACTTGATTGGCATTTTGGCCAATCACAGGCATCGTAGAATATATATAAGAAAAACATAACCTGAAACTTCAGTTTCAGGTTAGCCTTAAAGAAGTGACTTGCAGTGTTCACGAAACGTCGGCAAGATTCCTAGTTTTGCACACGATTGAAACCCGAAAAACGTCCAATAAATTTATTATAATTTTAATTTTGTGTGAGCATTTAGGAATATTCTTATAAAACAAATTATTACTTAAAAATATTAAAATCTATCGACAATTTTGTAAGATGAAATGTTTCTCCTGCTTTTTTTAGGTAAACTATATACTTGAACAAACACGCATGATTTAACTAATTTTTAAATTATTTGAACAAATTACGTTATTGTTATCATCGATTAAAGAACTTATAACCTCCAGAAAATACGTTTAGTTCGAAACTTATGACTAACTTTTATGCTCGGACGAATTCTGAACAATATACTGGAATATGGAATTATTTATGAAAAACCATAGCGTTTAAATATTAGATTTAAAAAAGTTGACTTTTTCCCATGTTTAATCAATGTGAAACTTAGGTTCAAATTTGGAGATTTTTTTACCGTTCCAACAAAACTGGAAAGAAAGAGTAAAGCAATTCCACGCGTGAAAAATAAGGGCCATTCTAAGAACACCTTCTATCCTAGTGTCCCACACACGCGGGTACGGCGTGTTTTTATAGGAACCAGCCCTAATAATGCTTTATTTCTGTCTTAGTTGCTCTTATGGTGTTGGCCGAGGTCCTGCCCGGCTGAAGGCTCCGGAGAGATAAAGTCAATTGTCCAAAATAACAAGTGTTGAATTTTGTGGAACTGAGGGTTTCGGACAGCAGTACTGTCTCTTGTACTCTCTACTTGTCCCCCATCTCTTTCTTTCTTTTCTTTTAAGTGCCTAACCTTTTAGCTTTTTTTAAAACCTTTGTCTCTTGAGCTTTTTGCCTCGCGATCTAAAGCGATATTTTTTTATATTATTATCATCAGCATAGATTATTTCTTAAAATTGAAAAATAGATTTTAGGCGCTATCCTAAAACAATTTTTACCACTCATGAAATTTGAACCTCCAAGTTCTTGAATGATTTACTCCAAATTGGTTAGATTTTTCTAGTGAAACTCATTTTTTGTTAATGTAGCAGATAAATACCACGGAATTAAGTTCTATTTTTTGTTTAACCTAAAAATTGCATTTGTATCGTGATCCGCAACCGAGCCTTTTGCAATTTTATAGTCCTGTCATTTCGAGTTTATAAACTGACACATTTTATTATTATCATCGGGATAGGTTTTGTTTTATCATACTTTTTTAGCCTCCATTCAGAAAGACTTCAGTTCAGGAGAAAACTTTTGGTTTATTTTTAAATGGTGATTTCGATTTTACAGAATGTTCTCTCGTTTGCCTGGAAAATTCCGATTTTGTTCGTTATTTAGTTCTGTACTGCAATCCTTCATATATATTTATAAAATACAAAAATAGAAAAAATGTAACGATAGTTACTTTTACCATCAATTTCAATGAAATAAGAAAAGGTTCGATTTTAAAACGGTAACAATAACGCTAACTAGTTCCTTTTAAAAAGTACATAACTCACTCATGACTAGATCCCAAAGTAATTTTTTTCTACATTCAAAATAATAGTATGAATTCATCCTATTAAAAAGCAAACAAGACACGCAAAAAATGACGCCATGAAAAAAGAAAACTTTACTTTCAATAAGTGTACTTACAGCATAGGCATGCGCATAGGCTTGGATAAGCTCTAACCACGCTCTGGGTTTAACTACCGTAACATACCAATCATAAACTCCTTCTTCATTTGGAAGTAGCTCTAGTATTGCAAAGGGACGCATCTTGTACCCGATATCAAAAGTTTCCTCATCTCGAAATACTCCAATCACTAGTGTATTTTTTCTCAGCCTTAGTTCTATACCACCTCTAGGAAAGTCGAGTCCTGGCATATTGACGTCTACGTTAACCCATTTAATTTGCAAAGGTACTTTAAGATCTCTACGTTCACCACCTTCACGCTTGCCATCTACAGGGTGAGCTACAGGGGCACGGTCATCTTCGCCATCTCTATTACTGCCGGCACTTGATTGTTCAGTAGGCTGTCTTCGGTAGCCTCCTTCACTGGGGCCTACTATAGCTCTAGCTTTACCTTTACCTTTACCTCCTAGGCCGCCACCTCTACTACTGCCGGCACCTTTATTACTGCTGGCACCTGATTGTGAACTCAATTCTGTAAAAATGGAATATAAATTCATAAAGTTAAATAAGACAGCAAATTCGCATATTGGTTATGAAACATGTTAATTTATTGAACAGATTGGGCGCCATGCATAAATTATGTAAAGTCTTTGAGTGTATTTGTATTTATTAAAGAAGAGTCCCGAGAGATAAATAGCCCTCTATGGAACAGGATAATACAAGATCATTACAAATTCGTGCAAGCACTGATCGGCAGAATACTTGATTATTCTTATAATTCAATCTATGAACAAAATAAAATAAATACATAGAGTCGACCTTAGAATACGTATCAAAACATGTTTGCGATTAATGCGTAGTAATGAACATTGAGTGATTAATTAGTAGCTCTTATGCAATCTCTTCTCATTTCTTCATTTTTTCACTTAAATGCGTTCTAAATTAATGGAACGCAATTATAAAATCCAACAATTATTGATTGAAAGTTAACTCTCCTCGGTTAATTAAAAACTCTTCTTTTTGGTTGAAAATTCACCTAGTTTGTTCAACGTTTGTCATTTTAGTTTGTAAATCCATTTTTTCAAATTCTTGTCAGAGAAGGTATTAGATTTGTTTACAATTTGGGGGCCGCCCCCCCATCATTTTTTGATAGAATGCGTAATTTTTGTTTTAATCGTGAAAAATAACATGAAAAATGAAAAAAAAAATTTAAAAATTTTGAGAAACGACGCAAGGTACAAAAAAAATAGATGAACAAAAGTTGTATACCCAAAAAAGATCCTGCATTTGTTTTTCATCTTTTGAAGATGGACCGCGCAGTTTTTTTGTAATCGTAAAAAATAATATTCAAAATAAATAAAAAAAATTTTTTTCATACATGACACGAGGTAAGAACAATAAATTAATACACGAAAGTTGTTTACTAAAAAAGGATCTACAATTTTGTTATTAATCATTTTCAGATAACACGAGTATATTTTCTTTTAATCGTAAAAAATAAGATTTAAAATAAAAAAATTAAATTTTTGGAAAAACGACACGAGCGACAAAAAAATGAAGAGACAAAAGTTGTTCAACTGAAAAAGGTCTAGAAATTTGTTATAAACTTTTGTTATGAGAATAGATTAAACATAAAAAATGAACTTTTTGGACAAGCAACGCAAGTTACAATCACTTTTTATTTAACAATATTTTTTTAGGGAATGCGCATAATAATAATCCCACCATCCCTCTTTTTGAAATCCTGAAAATTTCAGTTTTCGCTTATCTCTCGCCGTTTTCAAGATAACACAAAATTTTGTTTATTTGTTTAATTCATAAAATCTTTCTATTGCGTTAGTTTTAATTTGTCATAAACGAACCCCTTCTCTAAAATATTGAAAACTTTGTCAGTGTACACGTATCTGTGACCGTGTTAAAGATAATTGAAAATTTTTATTTTATTTTTTTTTTATTTTGAAGATTTATTTACTGGTGTAGGTCGGAATGGTCGAGGACCATCTACCTTTATGAAATCATTTTATTGGGTTAGTTCGAGCTGTTCAATAACAAACACCTTTTGCAAGATCTTTAAAATTTTGTCAGTTCACGTTTCTGTGATCCTTCTAGAGATAATTCACAAGTTTTAATTTTTTTTTAATTTTGAAGATTTGTTTACTAGTTTGGGTTGGTGTGGTCGAGGCCCATCCCCCTTTATAAAATTCTGGAAATGTAGTGAGTTTCCGCGTATCTCTCACCGTTCTCACGATAACACAAAAATTTCATTATTATTATCTTTTTTTTCGAATTCATAAGATCTTTCCATTGGGTTAGTTCGAATTGGTTGAAAACCTTGTGTAAAACCTTGCAAATTTATTCAGTTTTCACGTATCTGTGACCATTTTAGAGGTAATTCAAAATGTTTTTTTTTTAATTTTGAATATTTGTTTACTTGGATAGGTCGGGGTCGAATTGGAGGACCATCTCTTCAAAAAACTCTGAAAATTTCATTATTTTTTGCGTATCTCCTGAAAAATTAAATTCCGGACACTTTAAGATTGCCGAAAAATTAAATTCCCGTCACTTTAAAATTCCCGAACAATAATAGTCACGAAATATAAAATATCCGAACTAGAAAATTCCCAAATTTAACAATTAAAAAAATTGTTTTCTATATTATTTATTTAATATAAATGAAATATTTTCATCGAAGAATTTTTTTTTCAACACTGATTTATCTAGACATTTCTTTATCATTTTTTTATTTTTATTAAAAATTTGATTTTTGAGAACGTTTTTCGTAATTTTTTATAAACACTATCCTCCTAATAAAACAAAAATTTTTATCTAAAAATATATATTTTTTCAATGTTTTGTTATTTTAAATTCAAGCAATAATTAAAAGAACTTTAAATTGAAAAAAAATTTTGGATAAAAATATTTGATTATTGTATTCTTCATAAATAAATAACATTTATTGACAACATTTTTTTTTTAATTGCTTAAATTCAGGAATTTTATAATTTCGCAATTTGTTTCGGGCATTTTATTATTCGCTGATTTTCCAATTCGTTAATATTATAAACTGTTCGGGATTTGTCCATTTCAGGAATTTTACAGTATTTAGAATTTTATTTTTCGGGATTTTTCAGTCGTCCCTTTGGAAGGTTTCAAGAGAATGAAAAAATGTTCTTTTTTTAAGAATCCATCTTTTTTCTCCTATTTTTAAACAACTTTATCTTTTTTCTCTTTTTCCCCTTTTTCGTTTTTTTGTGCTTAAATGCGAAATGAATTTATAGAACCCAAGAAAAAAATAAAAATACTTTTGACCGAATCAATTTCAAATCAGACCGGGTTCTGCACTTGAAATCGCAGATTTTCTCTGGGACGAAATATGTTTGACAGGTACGAAAAAATATTAACATAAAAGTTTGCACGTCTAAAAAAAATTTATGAAAAAGGTCTCTTGTTGCTTTGCGATATCTTTCATCGTTTACGAGAGAAATTCAAAAATTACATTATTGGCAAAAAAAAATTCTCTTGTTCTAAAAAATGGTTTGTTCAGCATCATGCTAATAAGATGCCTTTCTTCATGCATGATTTCAGGCCTTTTTCATTTCTGTGAAGCGGTGCTGAAGTTCTACTTTTCAGAAGTAAAAAGTGAGTTCATACGCAAACGATAAATTATTCATACATCTGTGAGCACACATTTTGCGTTAATCAACTCTCTTACCACAAAAACTGTGTTACTGAAAATTTCGAAAAATTAAAAAAAAATGCATTATCTAAATTTCCGTATATTCTCAAAATTTATAAAATTAATTAAAAAATTATCAAAATTTATGAATTTTATGTAATGTTCAAATTTTCTAAAATTTCCCAAATTTCCTCAAATTTCAATATACCATTAAACCATTTCCCTTTCAGGGTAGGCGTGACACTACCCGATTCGGGTAGTGTTTCTAGGTTTTTCTTGTAGTTATAAATAACTACAAGTGTAGGCTCACCACACGCACGATGTGCCAACAGCACTCATGTCAGTATTCTTGAATGGTCACCCATCCAAGTACTAACCGCGTCCAACGCTGCTTAACTTCAGTGATCTGACGAGAACTGGGTTTTTCAGTTCTTAATTTTATAAACTTATCAAAATTTCTAATATTCCTGAATTTTATCAAATGTTATAGATTTCCAAAATTATTTAAATTTCTAAAATTATTCTAATTTCTAAAATGTTTGAAATTTAGAAAATAAAATCGAAATTAATAGAAAAATTTACAATTTTTGAAAATGTAGAAACTTTGAAAATTTGAAAAATTTTGTAAACAGAATTTTTGAAAAATTGAGAAATTTTCATAAGTTTAGAAATAAAAAACACTTTAGAAATTTCAGAAATTTGGACAATTAAAAATTTTTAAAACAGTTTTGAAAATTTTAGACATTGCAGAAACTTTGAGAAATTTTCAACAATTTAAAAATGTTGATAATTTTACAGATTGTAATCATTTTTGTAATTTAGAAAATTTTAGATATTTTTGAAATGTTGGAAATTTAGGTAATTTTATCAATTTTGAAAATTTAAGACGTTTTTATAATTTTAGAAATTTTCATAATTTTTCGAACTTTGAACAGTTTAGAAATTTTGATGATTTTACAAATTTGATTAATTTTGGAATTTTTTATATATTTTATACATTTTGTTAATTTTATCAATTTTGAAAATTTGAGGCGTTTTTATAATTTTGAAAATTTGAAACGTCTTTTATAATTTAAGAAATTGTAATAATTTCAGAACTTATGAACAGTTTGAAAATAAGGCTTTCCACCAAAAAGCCAAAAACTGTACCCCTTATCACATGCATCGTTTAATTACTCAAAGACGAATTAATTTGCCATTCTGAAAATTGGGGGTATTAAAAGAAAAAACCTCAGATATCTTTCGGAAATATTAAAAAAAAAAAGTGTCAAAATTTGAAGAAAAAAAACTCAAAGGGCATAGCAGGATAAGCCTGTATGTGCTGCCCCCGCTCGAATCTGGTTGAGATTTTCACAGTGATTTGGCACTGATGTACGGCTAAATTTCCCAAAAGATTATATTTAAGCAATAATTTTCATGGGAGTTATGGGGGTTAGAAGAAAAATAAAAAAATTAGTTTTTCTCAAGAACGGCTGGACCAATTTTGATGGGGAAAAAATATGTTATGGGACTTGATGAGAGAATGTTGTAGAACATTTTGGAATTTTTCTTTTTCAAAAGCGAGTAAAAAAAAAGATTCAAAAATTGTTTGAATTTTTTTCATGGGATGCATTTGGGGCATAATTTCTGAAGTGTACCCACCTCGAAAATGAAAGTTGTCCCATCGGGCTAAAAATTGGCCCAATTGTAGTCCTATTAGATAGTACTCCTCACACCAAAAATTAATTCATTTTGATAATTATTTATCAAAGTGGAGGGGGTACAATTTTGTGTTTTTTAAGAAAAGCTTTACTTTCAAACGTTTGTAACTTTTGTCCTATTGCCTTAAACAAAATTTCATGTGAAATATTTTCGATAGAATTTTTCACACGCTTTCTAGTGGCAATAACGATTTTTGAAAAAAATCAAAATTTGACCGAAATTTTCGAAAATCAAAAATAAATTTAACTTTTTTTCAAATTTGGGCACTTTTTTTTCTTCAAAATAGTTTTAAAAGAAAGCTGAGATTTTTTCCTATAAGACCTCCAATTTTTAGAGTGGCAAATTAATTTGTCTTTGAGCAATAGAACGATACATAAACAAGATGCCGTGATAGGGCCGGTGGCGCGCGATCTCCCCTAGTGCGCTCAGGCCGAGGATCTTTGTGCAACGCTTTAGTGCCAGTTTTTTAAGTTAAGTAATATTATATGCTGCTAGAATAACTGTTCTCTGCATTTTCAGGGTGAATTAACAAAGGCCTGCATTATTGTAAGTGTAAAATTAATTGGGAATATGCTTTAAAAATTAGAAGTGAGAATATACATCTTTTAAATTTACATTTTTCTTCAAAAACCTGAAGGAAAATGTATTGCCTGGGGAGTTTTTGATTTGCTTCGATTTTGCTGAGAATTACGCCTTCATAATCCAGAATGTAGCGCAATGATAATTTAGCTCATGACATGGTGGCTGTTCACGAGTATCAAAAGATAATAGTAGAATACTTGAAAACTCATTTCAGGCCAAGTAAAATCTACTATTTCACTGATGGTACAGGGCAAAATTTCAAAAAAAGGAGTAGCTTTGTTAATCTCCAAGCCCATGAAGAAGATTTTGGTATCCAAGCTGAATGGCACTTCCATGGAACATCTCATGGTAAGGGTGCATGTGATGGTATAGGAGCGAATATAAAGAGACAAGCAGTACGTTCAAGCTTACAATGTTCTCCGAAACATCACATGCTCACTCTCCATGCTTTGTTTCAGTGGGCAAACAGTAACTGTAAGGAAACCGAAATTTTTTTCAGCAGCAAAGAAAATCACGCCTTAGCCACCGAGTGACTGAAAACCAGATTTGACAAAGCTGTCATGATGCCAGATACATTACAGTACCACGCTTTCATTTCCACTCAAGACGGAAAACTTCAACTCAAGAAGTTTTCGTCCTCTGAGAAATACGACATCTTCTCGAATGGCAAAAAACAGAAACCGCAAAATAGGCCTGCAAAGAAAACAACTGTTGAAACTATCGCCAAAAAATCGAACAGAAAAACACATAATATTACCATGTAATATTACTTAACTTAAAAAACTGGCACTAAAGCGTTGCACAACGATCCTCGGCGTGAGCGCACTAGGGAAAATCGCGCGCCACCCGCCCTATCACGGCATCTTGTTTACGTATCGTTCTATTACTCAAAGAAAAATTAATTTGCCACTCTGAAAATTGGAGGTCTTATAGGAAAAAATCTCAGCTTTCGTTTAAAAATATTTTGAAGAAAAAAAAAAGTGCCCAAGTTTGAAAAAAAGTCAAATTTATTTTTGATTTTCAAAAATTTGGGTCAAATTTTGATTTTTTTCAAAAATCGTTATTACCACCAGAAATTTTATAAAAAATTCTATCGAAAACATTTCAAGTGAAATTTTGTTTAAGGCAATAGGACAAAAGTTACAAACGTTTGAAAGTACGGCTTTTCTCAAAAAACCCAAAAATTGTACCCCCTCCACTTTGATAAATAATTATCAAAATAAATTAAATTTTGGTGTGAGGAGTACTATCTAGTAGGACTACAATTGGGCCAATTTTCAGCCTGATCAGACAACTTTCGTTTTCGAGGTGGGTACACTTCAGAAATTATGCCCCATTTGAGGAACTATCACCATCTTTCGTCTAAAAAATCTTTAAATATTGTAGAATAACATTTTCGAGTCTCAACACGATCGGAGGGGTAGTACATAGTTCAATATAAGAAAGATCTTGGCCGCGTCACGTACGGTCTACGACGCGCTGTACAGTGCCTCGCTTCGTACGCAACAGCATCTTTAGACATATTGTGTGACTCGAAATACTTGAATACTTGGTCAACTTTTTTTTAAATCCTTCAAATTCGAAAAAAGGGGGTTCACTCAGTATAGGGACATTAATTATTCATGTTTTACAGAATCGCATAACTTCACAGTCCAAGTCATTCATTCTAAAGGTGTCACAAGTTGCAGTACCATTTCAGACCCCATATCAAAGGGTGCTTTTTTAATGTGAGTCTCCTCGCCCCTTACAAATCGGGGTGCTTTTTTAATGTGAGGCCCCTCGCCTCTCAAAATTCGGCGTGCTTTTTTAATGTGAGTCCCCTCGCCCCTCACAAGTCGGGGTGCTTTTTTAATGTGAGTCCCCTCGCCCCTTCATGAATCTGGGTGCTTTTTTAATGTGAGTCCTCTTGCCCCTCACAAATCGGAGTGCTTTTTTAATGTGAGTCCTCTCGCCTCTCACAATTTGGGGTGCTTTTTCAATGTGAGTCCCCTCGCCTCTCGAAAATCGGGGTGCTTCTTTAATTTGAGTCCCCTTGCCCCTCACAAATCGGGATACTTTTTTAAGGTGAGTCACCTCTCCTCTCATAATTCGGGGTGCTTTTTTAATATGAGTC
>CAKNYM010050363.1:83859-99891 GCA_932195095.1 Andricus curvator
GAGTCACCTCTCCTCTCATAATTCGGGGTGCTTTTTTAATATGAGTCCCCTCGCCCCTCACAAATCGGGGTGCTTCTTCAATGTGAGCCCATTCGCCCCTCACAAATCGGAGTGCTTTTTTATTGTGAGTCCCCTCGCCTCTCACAATTTGGGGTGCTTTTTTAATGTGAGTCCCTTCGCCTCTCACAATTCGAGGTGCTTCTTCAATGTGAGTCCCCTCGCCCCTCTCAAATCGGGGTGCTTTTTTAATGTGAGTCATCTCGCCCCTCACAAATTGGGGTGCTTTCTTAATGTAAGGCCCCTCGCCTCTCACAAATCGGGATGCTTTTTTAATGTGAGTCCCCTCGGCCCTCACAAATCGGGGTGCTTTTTTAATGTGAGTCTCCTCGCCCCTCACAAATCGGAGTGCTTTTTCAATGTGAAGCCCCTCCCCTCTCACAATTCGGGGTGATTTTTTTATGTGAGTCCCCTCGCCTCTCATGAATTAAAGTAATCGAAGTAATCGAAGAAGATAGCGATGAGGATTGAAGGGATCTTGCAGGCAATAAGCACTTTAATTCATGAGAGGCCAGGGGACTCACATTAAAAAAGCACCCCGATTTGTGAGGGGAGAGGGGACTCACATTAAAAAGCATCCCGATTTGTAAGGGACGAGGGAACTCACATTAAAAAAGCACCCCGAATTGTGAGAGCCGAGGGGCCTCACATTAAAAAGGCACCCTTTGATAAGGGGTCTGAAATCGTACTGCAACTTGTGACACCCATAGAATGAATGATTTGGACTGGGAAGTTATGCGATTCTGTAAAAAATGAATAATTAATGCCCCTGTACTGAATGAACCCCCTTTTTCGAATTTGAAGGATTTAAAAAAAGTTGATCAATTATTCAAGTATTTCCAGTCACACAATGTGTCCAAAGATGCTGTTGCGTACGGAGCTAGGTACTATACAGCACGTCGCAGACCTTACGTGGCGCGCACAATATCTTTCTTATATGAAACTATGTACTACTCCTCCGATCGTTTTGAGACTCGGATATGTTATTCTACAGTGTTTAAAGATTTTCTAGACAAATTGCAATTCCTCAAATGCATCCCATAACAAAAAATTAGAACAAATTTCCAAAAATTGTTTTGACCCGTATTTTTTGAAAAAAAATCGAAATTTTTCTACAACATTCTCTCATTGAGTCTCTTACATCAGTGGAAACTTACTGTAGAAATCTCAACCAGATCCGAGCGGGGGTGCACACATACATGCTTACCACTCAAAAATGGTAAAAAATCTATCAAAAATATTTGAGATAAAATATTGTTTGACGTATTAGGAAAAAAGTTTGAAATGTTTCAATGTAAGACTTTCCATCAAAAACCCAAAAAATCTACCCCCTCCACATTAATAAATATTTGTCGAAATAAATTAATTTTTTGTGGTCCAAGTTTATACCTGTGAAAATTCGACTTTTGATTTTTTGTGCTCGATACCCCCCAATTTGTTTGTTTACCGAAAAAAAAGAAATAAACATGGGGTTTTAAATGGGAGAAGCTCGATTTTCGAAAAAATAGCAAAAATAAGTACTTCTTGTAAACATTTTGTAAATTAAAGTATAGTCACCTCTTCAGGAATTCTTAAGCGATAATTTCAACCCACTTACTTTTAATTTTGACCTCCCCAATACTTATTTATTGTGCCCGTTGAATTTGTCGCTGATTCCTGATAATAATTTTTCACGGTTTACAAGGGATAAAATTGTTAAAAAAAAGTACCATAAATCATTAGAAAGTAAATTGCTTTTAACATCGTCAATTGTGTAATCAATTCCAGAAAAATTGTTTAAAAATATTAAAATTGTTTAAATAATTACCAAATATTTTAAACAAGAAGTACTACTCTTGACATACATCAACTTAATATCATTTATCCCGAGAGATAATAACATTTCAGAACTTACAGGGCGAAAAAATTTTCGAATCAAATAATAATTATATAAACAATTCAAAATTATTAAAAAAAAATACTTGGAAACCCTTAACTTATTATATCAACTAGGTTTGAATTCGATGTCGAGTGTTTTTCGAGCTGGAAAAGGGAAGGGAAAAGTTCTGTCGCACCCTATCCCTTTCCCATCTTTATGATTTCTTTACAAAAATTCTCAGAATTACCCTATTTGAAAACTTAGGATCCAAAAGTCTTTTCTATTCATGCGTCAACTTTGAATTATGTCAATGAAAAAAGTTTTGCTGTTTGGAACAGATGACTCAAATATTATAAATGAGCATAACTTCCATACTCTTTAATAAAATGTATTAATATTATAGGTCAATCGATTCGTTTCGAACCAAGGGATCTTTTATATTCTTGCATCAACTTTAAATTATGTTGAAGAAAAAAGTTTTACTATAAAAAAACCGTATTTTCAAATATTATGCATTACCATAGCTTCCTTACTCTTCAATAAAATGTATTAATATTAAAGGTAAATCGATTCGACTCGAATCAACACATATTTTCTGTTCTTGCATAAACTTTGAATTATGTTAATGAAAAAAGATTTACTATAAAAAACCGATTTTCAAAATATTTAAATTACCATAACTTCCCTACGCTTTGATAAAATATATTAATATTATAGGTCAATCGATTCGTCTTGAACCAAAGAATCTTTTATATTCTTGCATCAAATTTGAATTATGTTAATGAAAAAAGCTTTAGTATAAAAAACCGATTTTTCAAATATTATTAAGTGCTCAGAAAAAATGCAACAAATATTTTTAGAAATCCGTTGGTCAGTTTCAAGATATAAGTCGGGAGAATGAGCCGTTCCATACATCCACACATCCACACACACACATCCGGACAATTGCTTAGAACATTGTATTAGACATTTTTAATTTGGGGAAGGTTCAATTAAATGAATTTAAAAAATTTGGAAAATGTTACCATTACAAAGCTTCCTCTATGAGGAAGCAAAAAGAAACAATTTTCAACAAAATTTGTTTAATTTTTAACCAGTGAAATTAACTTTGGATTAAAATGATGCATCTTCAATAAACAGTGAAATATCAGCCAAAAACTTGCATTTTCAGCCCAGAAGATGAATTTTCTACAAGAAAAAAAAAAAACAATTTGCAAAAATGTAGATGAATTTTCAACTAAAAATGATAAATTTTCAGAAGAAAAATAGAATAGTTTAATTTTAAGTATTTTTCAACCGGAAAGGTTTACTTTCTACCAAAAAAAGGATAACTTTTCAACAAAATAGATGAATTTTTAACTAAAAAAGATCAATTTTAAACAAAAAGTAATATATTTTTTATTTTCAATTAGAGGACTAAATTTTTAAGAAAATAAAATGAATTTAACTATTACATTTATAGTTGAAAATTCAACTATTTGGTTAAAAATGTATTATTTATTATTTAAAAATTTATTTATAATTTTAAAAATCATGCTTTCTGTTGAAAATTCGTGTTCTTCAGTAGAAAATGTATCTTCTCAGTTAAAAATTAATCTTTTTCGTTAAAAACTCCATCTCTTTGGTTTAAACCTGAACTATTTTGTTGAATATTCGTATTTTTTTATAGCTTTCAGCTGTTTTGGATTAAAATTGAAATTTTTGGGTTAAAATATCATCAATTATACTTTTCTTTGAGAATGATTTTTTTTTTGAAAATTCAACTACCTGGTTGCAAGTTGAAATAATTTGTTAAAAACTAAGCTGTTTGGTGTAAAATTCGTCTTTTTGGCTTGAAAATTCAAGGATTTGGTAGAAAACTAAACTATACAGTTGAAAATAATCTTTTTTAATTAAAAATTCTTACTTTCGTGTTGAAAATTAGATTTCTTTGTAGAAAATACGTATATTTTGTTTGATAATTCATACCTAGGTATTTAATATCTTTATCGGTAAAAAATGCAACTATTTGGTTGAAAATTCATCGTTTTGGTGAAAATTAAACTAATCATTTAGAAACTTGACCAGTTAGTGAAAAATTAACTTTTTTGATAAAAATTCTTCTTTTTTTAAGAACAGAAAATTAATATTCTTTTTTAAAATGCATTCTTCTCGGCTAAGAAATTTAACTATTTTGTTAACAACTCGTCTTTTTTGGTTCAATTATCTGGAAGAAAATTCCTTTTTTTGTTGAAGATTAATTTCTTAAACTGAAAATGTAACAGTTCCATTTTTGGTTGAGAACTTAACTTTTTTACTTGAGAATTCAATTATTTTGATAGAAAATGAAACTATTTTGTGAAAAATGAAACTATTTATTAAAAAAATAGTTCCTTGGTGGAAAATTCAACTTTTTTGTTAAAATTGATGTATTTTGTTGAAAATTCCTATTTTTAGGCAGAAAATTAGTTTTTTTTTTAAATTTATTGGCTGTGTATTCAAATATTTCTTCAAAAATTTGTCTGTTTTTGTTCAATTTTAATGGTAGGAAATTCGTTTTTTCTTGTTAAAAATTAAATTTTCAAACTGAAAACGTTTGAAAAAAATTCAACCGTTTGGTTGTAAATTCAACTTGTTTTTGTATTAAATTCAACTATTTGCTGTTGGGTAGAAAATACCAGTGTTTTGTAGAAAATTCAAGTATTTTGTTGAAAATTATTCACTTTAATTAATCTTCTTCATTAAAAATTGATCTTATTGATTGTAAACTAAACTATTTCCTTAATGATATGTCTTTTTTTAATTGAACTTAACAGGGAGAGAAAATATATATTTTTCTTTAACATTCAACTATTTCATTTTTGGTAAGCAATGATTTTTTTTGTGAAAATTCAGCTATTTTGGTAGAAAATTCAATTATTTGGCTAAAAATGCAACTATTTAGTTAAACAATCATCCACTTGGTAAAAAAATTCATTTTTTTGTTGAAAATTAATTTTTTCTAATGAAAATGTAACTATTCCATTTTGGATTATAAACTTATATTTTTTAGCTGAAACTTTATCTCTCTTGATTAAAAGTTAGAGTCTTGGTAAAAATTTATCTTTGTGGGTTTAAAGATCAACTATTTGGTTGAGTCATATTTTTTAAACAAAAATTTAATTGTTTTTTGCAAATTCTTTCTTTTGGATTGAAAAGTTATACATTCATACCTGAAATACGAAATATTAAATTATTCGTTGAGAATTCACCCTTTTTGTTGAAAAATGAATTACAATTGGTTAAAAAATGCAACTATTTTATTAAAAATTTAATTATTTTTTAAAAATTTACAGCCTACAAATATTGAGCAATTTGAGCTCAGTAAATTAAAAAAAAATCTAATGAAGTTTCAAAGAAAGTTTTCAAGCCTGATTTTCAAATTATTTTTTGCATTTTTTTATAAATAAACAAATATGACGACAAAATTACAATTTTTTCTATTTGACGTTCCTGTTGCTCGACAATCATAGAACAATTGTTTTAATCGCCTACGTTTGATGCATTTACATTAGATAAAGATAATCCTTTATGATACAATAAACAAGAAAAATTTTTTATAATAATTATTTGTTGAAAATGTGTTTTCTATAATTTTCAATAATATTACGGTTCTTTTTGAATATATATTACATTTTATTATTTTAAAAAAAATTTAATAAACCATTGCATTATTGGGGCATTCGCCGACGGAAAAATTATTTTGTTTCATTGTTAATCGTTTTAATTGAAATTTAGATTATAATTTCATCAGAACTCAGACTTAGTTAATAAATTTAAAGTATTTTTAAACAAATTCATTATTCGGGAATTTGTCGACGTAAATCTTTTTTTCTATGTCAGTTCTTTTAATTGGGTACTTCATGATAACTTCAGCAATATTCATAATTTGTTGATTAATGTTACGTTTTTTTTTAAATTTATTTGAAATATGCTTTTTTCTCGACAAAACCCCGAATAATGCATTTGTTTATTCATTTATTTGTTTTTACAGAAGACAAAATTATTCAACTAGTTATGAATTTTGTTGAAATTGTCGTGAAGTATCCAATTGAAAAGACTGGAATTGGAAAAGAACTAATTTTTCCATTGACAAAAGCCCGAATTATGCATCTGTTTTATTAAATTTTTTCAAAAAAAAATCATGAAATTTATCAACAAATGATGAATTTTTCTAAAATTATTATGAGGCCCATACAAAAATATCAACATTCAAAAAAACTAATTCTTCTGTCGAGAAAACCCTGAATAATGTAATTATTAATTCAAGTTGTTTATAAAATTAACAAAAATAAACTTAAGAGATATTCTCTCCATTTTAATATTGTTTCTATCCAAATTTCATGCAATAAATCTTAAAAAAGACATAAAATTATTGAAAATTATAGAAAAAACATTTTCAACAAATAATTTGTTCACCAAATTTTGTTTTTGTTTATTGTATCATAAAGGAATAACTTTATCTGATGTAAATCCATGAAACTTAGGCGATTAAAGCAATTTTCCTATTATTTACGAGCACCGGGAAAGTCAAATAGAAAAAATTGCCATTTTTTTTTCGTCATATTTCTTTACTTGTAAAAATAAATGAAAACTAAATAAAAAATCAGGCTAGACAACTTTCTTTGACATTTCTTTAAATCTTACTTTGAACTTTGTGTGTCCAAATCGGTCAATATTTGTTTTAATCGTAAAAAAGTAATTGAAAAGAAAAAAAATAAATTTTTGGAAAAACGACACGAAATACTAAAAATAATGAATAAACAACATTTGTTCAACCAAAAAAGATCTACTAACCTGTTATAAATCAACTTTTGATAAGGCGCATAGTTTTTGTTTTAATCGTAAAAAATAATTGAAAATAAAGAAATTACATTTTTGGAAAAACGACACAATATTCTGAAAACGATGAACAGACAAAATTTGTTCAACCAAAAAATATGTCCAAATGTGTTATACATAATTTTTTTTGATAAGGTGCATAGTTTTTGTTTTAATCGTAAAAAAATTAATTGAAAATAGAAATTCAATTTTTGGATAAAATGACCAAAGATACTAAAAACAATGAATGGACAAAATTTGTTTAACCAAAAAGCAGTTACAAATGTGATATGAATTATTTTTGAATACGGCACTTTACATAAGATAATAAAAGCGATGAATGAAAAAAATTTGTGTAGCCAAAAAAAAAACTACAGATGTGTTTTTAATTATTTTTTGATAGGGTGAATAGTAGGGCTAGGCGGGTGCTGGCTCACCTACCAACAGATGGCGCCACCGACAAAGGGAGGGTTCTGTTCGGTGCTAAGTTACCGACACCAACAGATGGAGCCACCGAAAAAGGGAGGATTCTGTTCCGTGCTAAGTTACCGACACCAATAGATGGCGCCACCAACAAAGGGAGGGGTTCAGTTCCGTGCTATGTTACGTGTAGTCGGTAAAACATTGCGGTTGGTAACGGTGATTCCTGCTAAGTTAACATTATAAGGTTCAGTTCCGTGCTAAGTGAGCATTGATCAGTAAAACAGAGAGGTTGGTAATTTTTAGGTTCTGTTCCATGCTAAGTAGGTAAAACAATGAGGTTGTTCATGGAGATTCCTGCTAAGTTAACATTATAAGGTTCTGTTTCATGCTAAGTCGGTAAAACAGTGAGGTTGGTAATGAGGATCCCCGCTAAGTTAACATTATAAGGTTCGGTTGCGTGCTAAGTGACCATTGATCAGTAAAACAGTCGATTACCATTGGCCGGTAAAACAGGTAAGTCGTTAATTTTTTAGTTATCATTTTAGCATGCCGATAAGGTAGGGAACTATTTTACCATCAGTCGGCAAAACAGGGAGGTCGGTAACTGTTTATATTATCATTTTAGCATATTTCGATAAGGTAGGGAACTATGTTACCATCAGCCGGTAAAACAGGGAGGTGAGTATACCATTAAGCCATTTCACTTTCAGGGTAGGCGTGATACTACCGGCAACTTTTTATATCAGAATTTTACCATCGGTCAGTAAGGTAGGGATTCATGTTACCATCAGCCGGAAAAACAGGAAGGTCAGTAACTTTTTATATTATTATTTTACCATCGGTCGGCAAGGTAGGGAACTATGTTACCATCAGTCGGTAAAACAGAGAGGTCAATATTTTTTATATTAGAATTTTACCATCAGTCGGTAAGGTAGGGATTCATGTTACCATCAGTCGGTAAAACAGACAGGTCGGTACTTTTGTATATTATCATTTTACCATAGGTTGGTAAAACAGGGGCCATCGATAATGCACATCTCCAGCCACAGACGGAGCGTCAGTCGCTATATTACCGACATACTGTGTGTCGCCCCCAGTGCGTCCTGCGCGCGCTGGTATTCCCTCGACGTGCACGGATGTTCCTCTGTTTCTACAAGTGTCGTGCTTCTACCTTATATACAAAAGATGGGGGTTTCCCCTATTTCTACAAGTGTCGCGTTGAGATTTCCTGCGCTGTTTCAAGTAGCCTACATTTTATCAATTTAAATTTCCCGCGCTTCAACTCATTAATTGGCGAATCAGTTTAAATCTTAGAAAAATTAAGTAAATGAAACGAAAAAAAATAGCTTCTCAGCAGAAGCAGCTTCCTGCATACTTTCCAGAGTTCCAGGATCTTCTAGAACTTTCACAAGCCTCGCAGGTAGGAAAGTATTGAAAGTACCTTCCAGCCCGACAACGATCCTGGTTCCATACTTGGTTTGCACCTTCTGGATCCTCGTCACTGCATACCTCTTCTTTGGAGTCAGGTCTGTCAGCGGCCTCGTTGGTAGGTAGCCTTCCATTCGACCAATGGCATTGATCTTCTGCAGGTCCATTTCTTCTTCAGAAATGTTACGTTTTTTCGCAGGCAACTGAAGAGGTTGAATGAAGAAATCGGTCTGGAGATGCGCTTTTATAGGCAGAAATCCCCACACTGCTAGTCACCACTACAATTCTGCGCATGCGTTGTATTTTAATAGGGGATTCCCCGTCTTATACGATGAAATCTTACCTTTATAACGTCCTCTAAGATAGAGTCAATGCAACAGAGGTGGCAATATTGCGCATGCGCAGATAGATCAACGTGCAAATTATTTTAAGATATTCAATGATGAGCAAAGTAACTAATGTTTATTTAAAAAATATAACTATAAACTAATGTTTAATTTAAAAGAACTTAAATAACTAATGTTTACTTAACAGACCTAACTTAAAATTAATAGGGAAGGGAAATTATGAGTAAATAGACATTTAATAATCCATTGAAAAATCCATTTATTTAATGTAATAAAATCTTAACCTAGTTTTTGTTTACAAAAAGTTTTCCAAATCATTATAAAAATCTTTTGCTGTATAATTAACATCTACTTCATCTATTGAAACATTGCTCGTTGTACAATTATCTGGTTTATTTACAACCAAATGTTTTAATATTACAGCATTATTTACAGCACAATTGGTAGTGCGATATGTATGATGTGTACATGAAGGTAGTGATGATTCAAGTGTAATTTTCTTTAACGAAGGACAATTCAAGTCTTCAAGACTTTGAACATTGTTGTTTACATATTTTTCTAACCACCTTTTCTTCTCAAGACCTTTAACGAAGATTGTGCGTGCAGTCATCAATGTTTCCTGAAGTATAGGTCTGACTTCTTCATAGGGTACGTCACCACCAGTCCAGTTGATTCCATGGAAATTGTGTGTTAACCATGTATTAGTGCTTTTATACCTTCCAGGTAGTGAACTCTAGCTGCAGGGTGGTTCGAAGAGGAAGACCAGGGGAAGAGCATCTTCCTGGAGTGTGAGGATGGCCAGCTCCTTGAAGATAAAGTCGTTGTAAGGCCTTTTGAAGCCTTGAACGTCTACAACGAAGTCCATCTCAACTAAGACTGATTTTTTCAGCCAAATACAGCTCTTTTATACCCTGATTCAACTCCCACCACTCATTATTACCCCCCCCTCCCACCACCTCAAATTACTTTCTGAACAGCGCCACTAATGGGCTTATATTGAACTATTCGATCATGTTTGATTAGACAATAGGCTGCTGTTTCGGCGGGAAAATTATTACTCGATTCAAATTCTAACCGTACATCTACTGAAGTTTGTTTCAAAAAGTCATTTTGTTTAGAGCAGTCAATTACAATGAGTGGTACATTGTCCTTGAAGAAACGCTTCTTTAGCAAAGGTTCATGCTCTTGTCCATAGTATGAAGTTTGAAAATTAGCATACATCTCATACAATAATGCAAACTGATTCTGATCAAAGTTTAAATTTAAATTACCATAAGGATAATACTGAGAATTTAGAAAAACTTTTACATTTGTAATATTACAGTGATCGAAAGAGTTGATATAACTTCTTCGTTGATCTTTTCTGCCAGTTTGAAATCCTAGTATAATATATCTTGGTTTCTCTATTTGTGTGGAAGACTTTACTTGCCACACATGGCTTTGAGCGGCGGGGATTAGAGGATAGTCAAACATTTCCCAGGATCGAAAACTCATTGATGTAGTTGGATCCTTTTCAATATACTTTAGCAACTTTATCTTCTGACGATTTTCAGGTGGAACATAGGGAACCATCCATTCAACTTTATGTAGTATAATTTTAAAATCTTCAGATTCTCCTTGCGCTGGTTGAATAATAGCATTAATGTCTGTGCGTGATCTTGTTAAGATTAGTTCATGTTTGGCATTTACAATAATCTTTTGATAATCTTCAGCGAATCCTAGGATCATGCAAAGTGGGATACATACATCAAAGTATCCAGCTTCATTTTTTATTCGAGCATTCAGATCTATATCAAGCTAGCCTGCATTCTCAGCATAATTAAGCTGGTTAGGAGTCAAGGAAATGTAACTCTTCATGGTGCTGGTATGTCCAACATTTTTACATCGGTCAATCTCAATACCATTCAATTCATACCGAATTTCATCAAATAAAAAGCAGATGGCGTTACCAATTAGATTTGTTGCTTTCACAGCTGTATTTCCATCAGCACGAACTAGTCTTCCATGTATGTGTATAGAGCTTTTACTTGGAAGAATGCATAAATCTTGATGTTGCACTGCAATTCGTATCTGATCACTGTTCTTATATAATGATGAAGCATAAGGTTGATGTCGCTTTTTCTTCTTCTTTTTCCTTCTTGAACAAGTCTGTGACCTTGTTGCTTGAGGGAGCGCACGTTCTGAGGTGTTAATCTCTTGCGAGCTGATTGAAGACTGACTGATTTCTTGCATGGTGCCCATCACTTTGACTTTAAGTGTAATCGGATAGTTATAGTCTCTCCTCGAAAATTCACCAATTCTCCGTCTTGATCAACTATGCGGAGCTGAATATGATCTATTGTCTTCACGATTATCGGAAGATAAATGACGTGTGATGGCGCTTCAACGATCTTATATCCTGGTGGAACGGTTGGGAAGAATTCATGAATCGTGTGAACTTTTTGATCCTTAATATATGCTCCAGTTGTAATGTTGCACTCAATCCTGAGAGCATTCACCTTGAGAATAGCTACTGGTAAATCAGATATATGAATCTTATTAGCTTCGAGAACACGTGATGTGAATCTCAAAAGCTGGCCAATAGAATTTTTTTGTTTAAAGTTAACTTCACGGTTGCTCTTGATTTCACTACGCAACGTGTTATTGTTTGGTCTAATATTTACTATAGCATTATTATTATTATTATCCAAATTCTTTTGCACATATTTTTCAATCTCATCCCCATTTGCTGATAATGTTACAACAGAAAAGTCTCTATTCATCAGAGATCTCTGTATATATTGCTCAATATCTTCAATTTCATAACTACCAGGGGGTATGGCAACTACCTGATTACCAATATAAAATTTATTCTTTCCAACATCAACGTTAGGAATTGAATTAAATGTGAGTAGCTCAACTAGGCCAAGAGCATAATTTTTATTTGGCGAGAGTTCTATTGGTTGAAAGTATTCGGCCTCAAGCACAGATGAATTGTCTGAAATAGTCAGAGTGAACGATTCATCCATGATGGCGTCTTTCTCTATACTGATTGTCTGCAAGCAATTACTTGCACTTATATAGACTATATTTGCTGTTTACATTAAGCTGTCCACATAGAAATTTAAGACATAAATGACCACACTCAAATGTATTATAGTCTTGATACCTATCATGATTATATTTTATAAAGCTACCAACACCTAGATAATTGACAAGTTCAGAGGGTGGTTTAAGGTTACCAAAACTGTCACAGTATAATGTTTCATAACCATTCTTTTTCAATGCTACCCAATGTGTACCTGGACCATCTTTATCGTCAAGATTAACTATGGCCGACTCCTTTCGCCGAGGTCCTCTAGCAGGTAATTCATTTCGCATAAAGACTCCTCGAAAATATGGAATCTTTAGAGTCTTAGCATAATTGAGTAGATCAAAATCAGTTAATGCACGATGTGGTAGCTTCACTGTAAGTTTTTTTTCTTGAATAAACGTTTTTTAGCTGCACGTTTTTTAGCTTTAGGACCACGACCTTGAGGACCTGGTTTGATATGAAGACCCAGTCCTTGTCGATAGGGTTTCAAGTGTAGCCCTTTTCCAAGAGCTATTTCCTCCATCATCTTATTATGACGTGCAGTCTCTTGAAGTTGATGTTTAGCTGCATTGGAATCATTTACAGCTTTTGCAACACCAACTATATAACCAACAATATAGGTATAATACGAGGTGCTCTCACTTGACTTCTACCTCCAGCTCTTTTAATAGCTTTTCGAGCAGCCTCCACAGCAGTTTTAATGACAACTTGTGCATCATCACTAGGAGACATGGAATGTTTAGCAGCATCCACAATTTTTCTAAAAGCTACCCGTTTCTTAGAAACCTTTTTACTCTTCCTCTTATTCTTCCTTAACCCCATACCGAATTTTGATTTAACTTTCATGATGTTGGTTATAGCCAATGCAGCTGCTTTTTCACCAATATCAGAGTTTTGAGAAACAACACGCTGCCACGCTTTGCCAGCTAGTATCCTATCTTCTATGTTTCTCGCTTCAATATTCTCTCGATTCTTCGAATATGCAATATCGTGCTCCTTACAAGCAGCGTCCAGTGGGTTTATACCTAGATCACCTCGTTCTAAACGTTTAGCTAACTTAGTACCAGCTCCACAGTATTGGTATCCTGGTAAGTGTAATTCGAAGGGTAATTTGTTAATAATAGTATTAATTAAACCTCGACCTCGACGTTTATTGCTGTGTACAAGCATTCCTCACTCTATGAAGGTCAGTTTGCGACTGACTAGAAGTCTATGTAAGCGCTGTATTTATAGCTTTCTTATGTACCGAGGGAAACGGACACTGTATTCTCAACGAGCAACTTTATATTAGTATAGACTTAACAGGCTGAGGGAGGTTGTTCAACTGATGTAAGCTGTGTGAAGGTTAACTTTCAACTGATCCAAAAGCTATATAAGCGATGTACTTATCACTTTCTCGTTAGTCATGCTTAAAATGAGATTCAAGACACAACCTGTCAAACTTCCAGTCGCAAATATAGACTCCCTCGTTAAGCCTGGGCAGAAGAGGGTGAAGCGTCATTGTAACAACCCAAGTATCAATTCCTGGAAAAAGTAATTAATGATTAGCATAGCTTCTCCTCCTCCTCATTATGATCATTTTCATCCTCCTCCTCCTCATCCTTCTCCTATAAATAAGAGTCCTTCATGGTGACTAAGTCAGTATAGTCTGAGACACCAACGCATCAACATGTTTCGAAAGGAACGAGATATGCTGAGTCAAATAGCAAAAGCTAGTGATAAAATTCGACGAAAATATCGTACGTTCACGTTGCGTAAAGAAGCTACCGAAAGTATTTTGAGAGAGACTTTTAAACCTATAGTCACACCACTACAAAAGCTAGCAGATATACCAGATATATCAATCAAACAAAATAAAATAATGAAAAATAAAATTGAAAAAGATGAAGACGAAGAAGAAGAAAATGAAGAAGGAAATTATCTCTCTTTCATGACTGCTGATGGTGATAGTGATGATGGTGATCAGGAGCATGATAAAACTATGATTGAAGAAAATGATAAACCTATTGAAAATCATGACAAGTTGACGAAAAAATTTATGGGACTATTAAATAAAAATAGAAACAAATGGTTTATTGGAACTTTTATTTAAGCAAAAACCTGATGAAATGTATATAAGCCCTAATGATCTAAAGAACTATAAAGAAATTCTTATAGCTACAAATGCGCATAAGAAGAATTATAGCCCTACTTCACCTATTCGCTCAAACAATACTGCAAAATATAAAAATATTATAGTAAAACTTTTTCCACATAAACGATTATCAACAACTGGAGGTTCATTACAGAAAAAGAAACGATTAATGCGTTTACTACCCAACCTCATGATAGCAAGGAAAGACTCAATACCAGACTACATTTATTGGGACGATCCAAATGAACTAGTCGATGGTCTTCGTTTACTGTTGGCATCACACCAGCAGGCAATCCAAGTCACAGTAATGAAATAATTTCCATAATTAAAGAATTGCGGGAGGCTTAAATCATATATTAAGAAAGTGCGGATGAATATAACGTCAGTATTGAAATGGGCGCTGACGTGTTCGGACATAATTGTCAGTTTACCTTTGCACAGTCTTAAGATGGCTTCTACTTGTCAAAATTGTTTAAGAGTTTTTTCGCGAGTAGATAACTTGAAGAGACATCAAACGTACTCATGCAAAGAAGTACAGAATCTCTCTTCCCACACGAATAGCTATGATAAATCTGAAAGCTATGAATTTTTTCCCCTCAAATTGTCTCATGATATTCCGAAAATGATTCAAAGTGACATCAAGCACAATGATGAAACTGATGATAGTAATAGTTCAGTTATTGCAGAGCTGCGTGAAGTCCTAAAGCAAAAGTGTGCTGCTCTCAAAGAAAATGTAATACCAGAAAGAATGAAGTTGACATGTCCCAAGGTACGAAACCAAATATGTACCGGAATAAGACGTAAGTATGATTCAACTTTCATTGGGAAAAAGAATTTAAGTTTTGAGACTCTCAATGAAGACGCTTCAAGGAAAAAATTGAAGCACAATGTGAAAGTTATGATCAATAATGATGAGCATATGGATCAACATGCGGCGAAAGACAAGGAGGAGGATGTTACTGAGAAGCATGAGATAGATAGTGAAGAGAGCAAAGAAGATAAGCTAAATTATGATAAGATGGATGAAGATGAGATAGATGAACAAGAGATTGAAGAAGAGAAGATGAATGACGAAGAGATAGATGAGGAGGAGGAGGATAATGATGATGATAATGAGGAGGAGGGGAAGGAGCAGGAGGAGGATAACGAGGAGGAGGAGGATGAGGAGGAGGAGCTATCCTATCTTGAACGTTGTATATTGCTTCATACGGTTCCAAACGATCTTGTGTATGAGCTTCAATTTTGGATTAATAGTAACCATTCGCCACAAAGCCCTGTGTGTCAAGCAATTATTGAAAAATTGCGTCAAAAACATGTAAGATATTAGTGAATACTTTTATAAATCTAGGTCAAGATATTTTTTTTTTATAATGAATGTGATCCATTAAAACTATAGTTTAAGATAGTTGTTGAATACAAATTTATAATAAACAAATAAAACAATACGTATTAAATCCTAATTCCCTATACTGTTAGAGTAAGTCAATAAATTAATTAGCTTATTATTTGATTATTCAAGTTATTAATTATCTTTATTTAAAATTGGTTTTTTCTCAGTTTAATAAGTTTTACTTAATTTAATTACTTTTATCTTGTTTTAATTATTTTTAACTTAATTTAATTAGCTTTATTTTGGTTTAATTTGTTTCAGCTTAATTTAATTATTTTCATTATAGTTTCATTAATTATAAGTTTTAAATAACCCTAATTAGTAACTTCCGATTATGGCAGAAAACTCATACTGCGCATGCGCAAATGACCATGCATTGAGCGATAAGACTGGATGCGTGCACCACAGGGTTTGCCAGTTACGCATAATTGTCGAGTTTTTGGTATATATATATATATATATATATATATATATATATATATA
>CAKNYM010050363.1:99991-114341 GCA_932195095.1 Andricus curvator
GAGTTTTTGTTATATATATATATATATATATATATATATATATATATATATAATGCGTTGAAAACCCAGTTAGGTACTTTCCAAGATGGCGGACATGCACTGAACCTCACTTTTTTTAAAAATTGATTCGTTTTTATGAATTATTTCCTTCACAACAGCCATAAAGTCTGAGCGCGCGAAATTCGAATTGATAAAATGTAGGTTGATCCAAGCTGCAGTATTAGATTGCGCATGCGCAGAGTACCAAGTAGATGCTAGCAAGGTAGATTACCAATATCTTCTTCCACTATTTGGAAGAGACCTCTCAGTTTCAAAACGATAAGTATGAACTGTTGTTCGAACACCATCGGAACCTCTCTGTTCAACTCACACAATAGAGAGAGAGAGAGAGAGAGAGACGTTTTAAACCTTTGTTTCGAGTTCTCATGCATCTCGTTGTCTATCTCACATGGTGGAAAGAGAGGTCCGATTGACTTCAGGCATCGGCAGTTTGTCGGTAAGGTATGGACAGACTGAGAATCAATTCAACGGCCGATAAACTTATTACCGACTGTTGACAAAATTGATATTAGTGCTGAAAGAATGTACTGAGTGACGTCATCAGTTATTTGCACCCGATTGATATGGTAGGCTCCTGATATAGCGACTGACGCTCCGTCTGTGGCTGGAGATGTGCATTATCGATGGCCCCTGTTTTACCAACCTATGGTAAAATGATAATATAAAAAATTACCGACCTGTCTATTTTACCGACTGATGGTAACATGAATCGCTACCTTACCGACTGATGGTAAAATGATAATATAAAAAATTATCGACCTCCCTGTTTTACCGACTGATGGCAACATATTTCCCTACCTTACCGACCGATGGTAAAATAATAATACGAAAAGTTACCGACCTTCCTGTTTTGCCGGCTGATGGTAACGTGAATCCCTGCCTTACCGACCGATGGTAAAATGCCGATATAAAAAGTAACCTACCTCCCTGTTTTACCGACTGATGGTAACATACTTTTATACCTTACCGACCTATAGTAAAATGTTAATATAAAAAATTATCGACCTCTCTGTTTTACCAACTGATGGTAACATAGTTCTCTACCTTACCGACATATGCTAAAATGATAATATAAACAGTTAACGACCTCCATGTTTTACCGACTGATGGTAAAATAGTTCCCTACCTTACCGACATATGCTAAAATGATAATGTAAAAAATTTCCGACTTACCTTTTTACCGGCCGATGGCAATCAACTGTTTTACTGATCAATGGTTACTTAGCACGGAACCGAACCTTATAATGTTAACTTAGCAGGAATCTCCATGAACAACCTCACTGTTTTTCCTACTTAGCACGGAACCGAACCTTATAATTTTGACTTAGGAGGAATCACCGTTACCAACCGCAATGGTTTACCGACTACACGTAACTTAGCACGGAACTGAACCCCTCCCTTTGATGGTGGCGCCATCGGTTGGTGTCGATAACTTAGCACGGAACAGAACCCTCCCTTTGTCGGTGGCGCCATCTGTCGGTGTCGGTAACTTGCGACGGTGGCGCCATCTGTTGGTAGGTGAGCCAGCACCCGCCTAGCCCTACTACTAGGGTGCATGGTTTTGGTTTTAATCGTAAAAAAGTCATTGAAAATAACAAAAATTAATTTTTCGAAAAAACGACACAAGATACTAAACACAATGTACAAACCAAATTTGTTCAACCAAAAAGGATCTTTAAATGTGTCATAAATTATTTTTTGATAGGGCGCATGGTTTTTGTTTTAATCTTAAAAAAAGCTACTGAGAAAAAAATTAATTTTTTGGAAAAACGACACAAGGTACTAAAAAAAATGATTGAACAAAATTTTTTGAACTAAAAAATATCTACAGATGTTTCATAAGTCATTTTTTATAGCGCTCAAAGTTTTTCTTTTAATCGTGAAAAAATTCATTGAAAGTAAAAAAAATAAATTTTTGGAAAAACGACACGAGATACGAAAAACGATGAATGAACAAAAGTTCCTCAACCACAAAAGGTCTACAGATTTGTTATTAATTACTTTTTGATAGAACACGTAATTCTCATTTTATTTGTAAAAAATAACAATGGGGATAAAAAATTCAATTTTTGGAAAAAAAGGACACAAGATACTAAAAACAATGAATGGACTGAATTTGTTCAACTAAAATAGATCTACAAATGTGTTATGAATAATTTTTGATAGGGCGCATAGTTTTTCTTCTGATCGTAAAAAAATTCATTAAAAATAAAAAAAGTAAATTTTTGGAAAAACGACACAAGCTGTAACAAAATTTTAATTAACAACATTCTTCGCCTAAATTATATGTAGGAATATGGAGGAAGTACAGACAGAGCACGTAGTGCGAAATCCGAAAGATAGTGTGGTAAAAATATAGATAAAAACTTATACTAAAAATAGGATAAAAAAAGCTTATGTTGCTTGCATTTTCTTGCTCTAGTACTTGCTACAAAAACTAATTAAATATTTTAATTTAATTAATAAATTTTCTGATTTATTAAACTTACCAATCGATGTAAAGAAAAGGGCTGTGGTGACAAAGATATCAGCAATAGTTATCTTCATGATCCCGAAATAAAGAAGTCAGATTCTTGATAAATTGCCTAAAGTGTAGGGATGACGAGTGAACTAAATGCCACGTTTGCCGTTTTATATACAATTCGTTATCATGTTTTTTCTTAAACGATCGTATTCACCTAAATGCGTTACGAAGGGGGCTTTACACTGTTAATATTTATACAAAATTTCATCAGCATATGCTATTGTTCACAATAAATAATGTAAGCGTCTTTGCTTAAAATAAAATTGAAGATGACAAAATTCTGCGCCCTATTACGTTAAAACAAAGTTCTTTTTATGCGTTTTTTTCAAACTTCTGTATGTTGTAGAGGACAAAAAAATGCGAAAAAAGTTTATTTAATTTTCGGCTGATGAAGATTTTAAAGGGGTGAAAAGCACCCCTAATGTTCAGCCCCAAAAACAGTTTTTGTATGCATTTTTTGTATATCTCTGTTTCTATCGAAACAGAGATATCGTACAAAAACTGTTTTTGGGGGTGAACTTCAGGGGTGCTTTTCACCCCTTTAAAATCCTCATCAGCCGAAAATTAAATAAACTTTTCTCGCATTTATTATGCATAGATGCAAAATTTTTTTGAAATCAATTGGAGATTGCTTATTATCGAACGTCGATATTTTGTACAGCATTTTGATTCCCAGGGGCTGCATCCCTTATTTTTTATAAGAATAAAAATGATTTTTTTCAAAATTTTTGCTCTGTAAAAATTGCGAGTGAAATCAAATATTTACAAAACTAATTTTATTTTAAAGAAAATCGAATTCTAAAGTTAACGCGTTACTGGGGTTCTCACAAAAGTACATTTCAGGAGGGTGAACTACCCCTTATTCGTACTTTTCACATTTCTTTGAAAAATTATTTGCACATAAAACTAAAGTAAGTGTATTTACATGTTTTAACTACAAATTATTTTTATATTTGAGTAAAAACACAAATATAGCAGTTATCGCATTTTGGGAGTTGAACTACCCCTACTGGGTGTACACATATGTAGAAACGATCAGAGTGTCAGTCATCGATGTCAATGACAGTTTTCTGTGTTGTAGAGTACGAAAAAGTAAAAGATGCGTATATTTTTCTATGTGTTGAAAAACATTTTAAAGATGATAAGCATCCCTGAAATTCACTCTTTAAAGGTTTTTTTCACAATTCCTGTTTTATTATGCATCTTTTTAATCCGCCCGGCGATATTTTATTATAAAAATATAAAAAAAGGGGAATTCTGGAAAACTTTTAAAGGTTTAATTTCAGGGGTGCTTATCCCCTTACCAAAAATAAGTGATGCACCAATTGGTTACAAGAAAATTTTTTGCACAGAAAGAGAGATATCGTGAAAAACCTGTTTTTGGGGGTGAACTTTAGAAGTACTTTTCACCCCTTTGAAAAAATAATTCAATTTTCAAAGTCTATGTCTAAAATCTTTTAATATTCGTTGTTTTGAATTTATTCTCGGGGCATTGAATTCAAAACTGCGTTTAAAATCCAAATCAAACAATTCAAACTATTTCAATTCAAAATTATTAATTTAAAACTGACTTAAATTTAAATCAAACACTTTAGATTATTGAAATTTGAAATAATTAAATTGAGGATTGACCACAAAGGCTTTTAATATGAAATTTTTCAATTTTTAAAGATTTAATAGTATTTTTAATACTTGAATTTGAAACAGCAGCATGGTGAAATTTTATTCTCAATATTTTCGAATTTAAGCCTTTGAAGTAAAAGAATTTTTGTTTCGAGGCTTAAAAAATTTAACTTTTTTAGAATTCATATTTTTCATTGAGCCTATTGCGTGGTAATTAATAAAACTTGTGTTTGCCTTCTATTAAATTTAATGTTGTTTAGATTTCACACATGTAATCATGAGCTTTTCGACACAGTATAAGCTTATTTGCTATCTCGTTGAGTTTAGTACTGAAGGAGTAAAACAAATCAAACAAAAAAAATTACGCAATCAAAATTCTGATTAAAATTGAAATGATAGAAACTTCAAAGATGATGAATATATTATTAATAACTATTTATATCATTTACACGAACAAAACTTGTAGTTTGAACAGAAAATTACTGAAAAGTCAAATTAATAAAACTGAAATTAGCAATGTGATGCCATAAGTTTTAGATGTCATAAAAAATCGAAACATCGAACACAAATTTTCGATTAGTTAGAAATAAGGAGAAATTATATAAGTTTTAATTCACGTTTTGAAACATTACAAAAGTTTCAAAACAGTTCTACTCTCAATTTCACTTATTTTAAATTCCAATAGCCCCTTACAATATTTTTCTTTTAATGATTTACATTAAAAATTTATTCATAATAATACCTAGATTGTTTTCTGCTGAAAATTCGTGCTTTAAAAATGTTACCAATATCGTTGGTTCGCTATTAACAATATTTGTAGATATGTCAATGATAAATATTCCAGATTTTAGTTCAAAAAAGATTTTTAATAATCACAAAGACGAAGTTTGGAAAAAACAGCTGAATTTACAACCCAAAAATATGCATTTTCTACCAGAATTATTGAATTTTTTACTAGAAAGACATGTTTTAACAGAATAAGTGAATACATTCTTAGTGAAAGAAAATCATTGTCAAAAAAAAAAAAAAAAAAAGAAACAAAATGTTTGATTTTCAACCAAAGAAATTAACTTTGAACTAAAATTATGCATCTCCAATGAAAAAAAGTGAATTTTGAACCAAAGAGTTGAATTTCCAAACCTGAATACGAATTTTCTACCAAAAAAAGATAAATTTTCAACAAAATAGATGCATTTTCAACTAAAAAAGGATAAATTTTCAAAAAATAAAATAAAATAGTTTAGCTTTGAATTAGAGAAATAAGTTTAAAAAAAAATTGTTAAATTGTCGGTCGAACAGGTGAATTTTCACTCAAAATATTAAATGTCTATACAAAGTTACATTTTTAGTTATAAACATTAATTATCAATAAAAAAACTAACTTCCAACCAAAAAAATTAAATTTGGACCAAAAATATTTATTTTCTACCAAAAAGAAGAATTTAATAAAATACATGACTTTTAAATCAAATATTTTACTTTTTCATGAATGTTTAGAAAAGGTCGTTTGTAAAGGCTGGAAAATTCCAGCCTGTATATATTATTTCAGCTTATGGCCGATATCAAATCCAACCCTTTCCGGATAGACCTTTTCTCGTAAGCATTACATATGGTCAATAACAGGGTATGGTACCTTTCGATAGCCACGACAAATAATCATTACAAATAACTTTTCGATAGCTTGAACTATACTAAACAAATATCTTTACGATAGCTCTAACTAGGCTAAACGGATCTCTGCTTGACAGCCCTCTAAACTATCGCGTTAGGTCTCATGCCTGATCGTCCTCTTCGTCTGGAATGTCGGCCCGCGCTTCGGTCTCGACGTAGTCGTGGTGGCGCGGAGGAGGCTCTTGTTTTCCCCACGCCGCAGCTCGTTAGCGGTGAGACCTCCTGGCCTCACCATCCCGCTCGTTCTGAACGTCTGCCCGCACTCCAGGCCCGACGTCTTCGTTGCTGTCGATGGCATTGTCCTCGCTCGAGCAGTCGCCGGTGGTTTCGGAGTCCGGAAGCGATTGTGCGTCGCCTGCCGATACTTGATGATCATCTAGAGGAGGGTGGTGTGGTTCCACCCCTGGTTGGCCCTCGAGCTCCTGCCCGAGAACCGCCGGTTCTGGTGGCTCGGGGGCCGCCAGGTTGGCCCCGATATGTGCCCCTGCTGGCACTAAGCTGCTACTGTGGACCTTCTGGGCCACTCCAGCTTTGTCCACCCGTAGACCTCCTCAGAGATATGGTCGATGATTTGGAAAGGCCCACTACGAATTCCGGCCAACTTGGCGTTGTAGCCTTCGGCCTTGTTGGATAATTTCCGCTGGATGTTGTATACCTAATCTCGTGGGGTGAAACTGGGCCTTGTCGGGGTGGAGGCAAATCGGGCTTGTCAGGTCGCCCGATGCTGGCCAGCTTCCTCCTCTCCGCGTTGCAGTTCTCTGGTCCTCTCTCGTTCATCCGGGTTTCGAAATCGCCAGTTGCCGGGCGCGGCTATGGCTTTTCCAAAAAGCAAAAAGATAGGGGGCGCTCCCGTAGCTCCATTCCGGCGTCGTCGCAGACCGTAGAGGATGTCTGGTAAGTGACGATCCCATGAGCGCTGGTTGTCGGCATGAAGACGCAAACGCAAGTCCTTTTTTACCTCTTTGTTGCGACCCTGCGTGGAGTTTGCGCGTGGGTGGTACACTGCTGTCGTCCACAACTCGCAGTCCCAACGCTGGCTCGCCTCAGCCCACACGTGACCGCTGAATTGAGTTTCGTTATCGCTGAGGACGTGTTTGGGGTATCTGTAGCGAGAAAACACCTCCTCCTGGAGGAGCTTAGTGAGGCGGGGTTTCTCAGATGAACGGAGGGGGAAGGCTTCCACCCAGCGCGGGAAGAGGTCAGTTACCTGTTAGAGGGGCAAGTATAATCCAAGAGTTGGGTATATACTTTTTCACCCAATTACAGATCCCGAGAAATGAGCGCATCTCTTTCCAAATGCGGGGGGGGGGGGGGGCCCCCAGCGGGCCGAATCGCGCTAATATGGACAGGTTGCGAAGAATTGCCACTAATAAGTACAACATGTCCGAGGTCGGGAGATTGGTTTGGCCGAATGGCATCACTTTAAATTGGAATTGTCCCCCTCCTGGGGTGGAGAAGGCGGTGTACTGGCGCGATCCCGATGACATTGGAACCTGCCAGTAACTACTCTTGAGGTCAAGAGTTGAGAGAATCTTGGCCGTACAAAGGTCCTTGTGGGTTTCGTGGATCCGCGGGAGGCACTGTGGAGCATCTACCGTCGCTTTGTTTAATCGACGGTAGTCGACGCAACACCTATATTCCCAGTCCTTTTTGCCAGCGATGACCACTGCTGAGCTGAACGGGGAAGTGGTTGGTTCACTGATGCCATCTCGCATCATCTCTCCAACATGTTCATCGATATAATGTCGCTTTTCCTCAGAATAACGACTAGGGGGTTCTGGGAAAGGCCGTGAGTCCAAGAGACGAATTTCGTGTTGTGTGGCCGCGAGTGTCTGTTCTAATCGACTGCCGTCATGAAAGAGATTCAGAAACATGGGTCTGAACTCCTTGGGAAAATCGACATTCACCTCACCATTTGTGGTAAGGGAAGCACACTCGTATGTGTACGGTAGGGGGCTCAAATGAACACGTTGTTGACCCATGGTACCGATAAAAATGCTCGGGGCTTATGTGGAAATCATCGGCGTATAAGGTTTCCTGGAGGTTTGGTTTCAAGCGAACGGTACCCTCGAATGAAGTAGTGGCTCCTACGGCGGCTAGGAACGCGGTGTGAAGAGCCCGGTTGCCGGGCTTTGAGCTCGGCCTCAGTTAGGATGGACGTGTTTACAAAATTGTGTGAGGCAAGCGTGTCGATCTCAGCGATCTCCTCTCGTTTACTCAGAAGAACTCAGACTCGAGATAGGCTGCTGAGATCGGAGTACATGGCGCTTAGGAAGGGGGTACGCCAGCTTTGGCGGAGGCGGTCGGTTCTGGGAGCTCGGCCGCCCGAGCTCACGAGTTTCCCGGAAGTGCTTCCGACTGTTGGGCCAATATGATTGGATAGTGTTTGTGGTAGTGTTTCCCGGGACAGTAGTGGCATCGAGGCAGCGAGCGCGAGCCCTGGGACTCCGTTGAGGTAGCTGCCGGTGGGGCGGAGGTTTAAGGTTTGGAAACCTTGCGAGAATCCTTACGCGGGTTCTCCTCGGCTTCATCAGCTTCGGCCTGAACGGCCCGCTCGAACAGGTCCTCGAAGTAGAAGAGGTGTGCAGCCCGGAGAACCCTTTTGAGGGAGGGTCTTAGGGACGCTAACAGGTGGGTTCTTTGTCGCCCTGTTTGAGCGCGTGCAGCTTAATGTGTAATTTATCAAGTGCACACGCTCCGGCGTAATGTTGGGTGGGCAAGCTGCAGAACTTTAGCCGCATTGTCCGTGAGGCACTTATTTATCATTTGTGACCACTCGGTTTGTTCAACGCCAGCGTTAGAAAAGTATGTTTCGCATTGAGAGAGAAAAACTAGGGGATCCTCGTGATCCAGCCCGGTGAATGTAGGGCGGGGCGGTTCAGGGGCCCGGATCGCGCGTATCAGAGCGCGCCAATCGGGGAGAGGAACGTTTGGTACTGCATTTGGCAGAAACTGACGTTCCACCGTAGGGCTTCGAGGCCTTGGTTGCAAGAAAACGTGGGCTTCCTGCGGTAGAGGGGCGGGTGCTGGTACCGCCGGTAGGTGAAGTGAGTCCAGTCGATTATTTATCGGGGGCACGACGTGCGGTATGAAGACCGGGTCAGGTCGATTACTGGGCCCAGGTACTGTCTCGTAATAGAGCATTGGGGGTGATACGGCTACAGTTTCGTACGCGGAAGGTGGCGATCCTGCCTCCTCGCGAATTGCACTTGGGATTGAGTGGAGCGCCATCGAGTTTTGTACGTTGTTTTTGGGAACCGGGGTCTGTCTAGTTGACATGTTTCGAGTGGGCGGTCTGCCCGGGCCGCGGCGAGGCGTAGTTGATGAGCGTACCGTACTCATGACTGAAGTGGGGGAAAGAGGGTCCGATTTCAACTTCAGTTGAAATTTTGAAAAAGAATTTTTCTAATCCCACGTTTGGCTGTCAATTTTATAACTTCCTGCGTAATAATACGGAAAGCTCAAGGGGGGGGGGTAGTAATAAAAATGACTGTATTCCGGTCTAATTTATGGCCGCCTGAAGGGGGGGGGGACTGTCAAAAACTAGCAGTATGACCCCCAATTAAGAAAGGGGGGCGGTGCCCCTCTACGTCGAGGGGTTTTGGTTTCCATTAGGTGGTGACAGGGCTGTATCCAAGCAAACCTATGAGGAGAAGAGGTTCCGCTTGATACGGCCGATAGGGCTTGATTTTACCAGAGAGAATTTCTCCGGGGAGCTACACGTTCGTCTCTCCGATAGAGATAGAGGAGCGTTTTGCGATAGCGCCGTTGCCACGGAGGTTTTGAGTGAGTGAGTTACGAGAGGGCCCGGAGGCTGAATGGGACCCGGAGCCACCCTGCTGGCCAGCGCCTGGGTAAGCTGTGCCTCTTTTTGGCGCTTCTTCTCACGTCGACGGAAACTCGGGTTTACACGTTTGTAATATTTCGATGCGGGAGCCGACGATGGATTCGACAGAGGTATTTGTTACGAGTACTACATACCCGTAAGATGAACCTTTGGGGAAAGAAAAGAAACAAAAGGGGCTGCAAACCGGCTCGGACCGGGCAGCGGCTACGAGTTGGGCCCGGGAATCTTGGAATTCATTCATTCATTATTTGATAATGAACTATCGCCAACTGGATTAAAAAAATGCATAACAAAAGAGAAATTATGAAAAAAATTGTGAAGGGTGAATTTCAGGGGTGCTTATCCCCTTCAAAATGTTTTCCAGCAGATCGAAAAATATACGCACCTTTTAATTTTGTGTACCCTACAACGCAGGAAACTTTCATTGACATCGATTATTGACACTCTTATCGTTGCGACATACAACCGCTATATTTTTGTTTGAACTAAAATATTGGAATTATTTTTAGTTAATACATTACTTTAGTTTTAAGTACAAATAATTTTGCAAAGAAAAGTGAAAAATACTAATAAGGGGTAGTTTACCCTCTTGAAATTCACTTTTGTGAAAAGCCCTGAAACACGTAAACTTTAGAATTTTATTTTCATTAGCATAACATTATTTTTGTAAATATTTGATGGATCTTAGAATTGTTGTGAAGTAAAAAATTCAGAAAAAATTATGTTTACCCTCACAAAAAATAAGGGATGCAACCTCTGGGAGGCGGTCAAAATGCTGTACACAATATCGGCGTTCGATAATAAACAATCTCCAAAGAGTTTCAAACAAAAAATTTGCATAGAAACAGAGATATCGTGAAAATACTATTTTTGGAGGTGAACTTTAGTTGTGCTTTTCACCCCTTTAAAAGGTTTATCGGCTGAAAATTAAATATAAGTATTTCGTATTTTTTGCCCTCTAAATAATAGCAAAGTTTCATTGAAATCGGTGACTAACACTTCGATACCCTTCCGAAAAAAATTCGTCACAGAAACTTTCTTCATTATAATTTTGTTTCTATCCAAATTTCTTGCAATGTAACTTTAAAAAAACGTAAAATTATTGAAAATTACAGAAAACACATTTTCAATTATTAATTTTTTTCTCCAAACTCATATAGTTTTTGACCTAATTTTGATGTTATAAATATCTTTTTGGATTCTGGTGGTGTTTACCATTCTCTAGCAAAATCTGTCGTAACTTTTTTCAAAGTTTAAAATTGAAAAAATGGCGACGACTTGTTCGAAAATATAAAAAGTCGATTTACGTTTTGCCAATTTTTTACTGTATTTGTTTATTTATAAGGAAGACATCCTATAAACTTTATGCAGGTTGAATCATTTTTGTGGAAAGGAGAAATTTATTTTCTTAAAATCCTTAAAATCGAGTTTTCGAATTTTTCTGCGTTTTATTTATTTTTCAATTCATGCAGTACTGCTCTCATAATTTAGGGCTTTCTTAAGTTCAAATATAGCGTAGGCTAGGAAACAGATTTAGGAATAAAAATTTCCTGTACCATTTTTTGATTCAGTCAATTTTTAACATAAGAAATCAACAATTACGTTAAGAACCGAGGAAAGATAAAATTGTGCTTATTTTGGTTGGAATTTTGATTCCGCAGGAAAAAGTGTTTTCTAAAAGTTGTTCTACTCCCTGAGGAACATTTTTTTCTAAGACATTCTTTGATGAGAGTGATCAATTTCGAGAAAACATTGAACTTTTCTGAAGAAAATGTTATTTAAATGTTTATATTTAACAAGTTAATGTACATTTTTGAATAAACATACTTTGACGCGCTATGTGTTTAGCGATTTTTAATCAAATTTTCTATTGAGAAGAGTTGAGAAGAGTTGAGAAGATTTGAGTATTATTATGAATTAATCTCTAATATAAATCGTTCGAATAAAAATATTGTAATGGCCTATTTGGATTTGAAATAAGTGGAATTAATAGTAGAACTGTTTTTTAAACGTTTGTAATTTTTTAAGACGTAGATTAAAACTTATTTCATTTCTCCTTATTTCTAACTAACCAAAAATGTGTACTTGAAGTTGCGATTTTTTAAGATATCTGAAACTTATGGCATCCCATAGCTGATTTCAGTTTTATTGATTTGATTTGTCAGTATTTTTCTGTTTAAACGACAATTTTTTTTCGTGTAAATGATATTAATATCAGGGTCAGTACAGGTAGGAAATACCAGGATCTGCAGGTGGTTGTTCAATTTTCATAGAACTTCGTGAAATTGTAAATCTATACAAGAGAAATTTCGGCCCTAAAGGATTTTTGAAAATTTTTTAAAAAACGGAATTTACGTCATGTTCAATTTTGGGGTTAGATTTTTTGGAATTATCTATATTTCTGGAAACGCTAATTGGATTTTGATTAAACTTGAACATGTTAAAGTTAAAATAATATGTGTGTGATATATGTATCAGTAAGAAAAATGCTAGCGCTTTCGTTTAGCTATCTTTTCGATTTCGAATTCGAGAGTTTCTGTGAAGGCCGAGTATTGTCTGCGCTCTATTTTATTATCACCAATCGGTTCGAATGAGTGAAAGCTTCTGGTACCTGTAATTTTTTGAGCTTTGTCAAACTGACTGTTCAAGCTCAAAGCTATTCTGTTGTGCTCTTTTTGTGAACAAAATATCAACTTGGTATTCGGCAAAGCATTAGTGCCCCACTCGTATAAATCTCTGGCTCTCAAAATCTGTTTGTTACTTTGTCGTTGAAGACTAGCTCGTGCAGCTTCTCGCTTGAGAGTTCCTCCTATTCCATAGCACGGACTTTTACCATGAGAAGCAGCAAAGAATTCCCAGGAAGCTTCAATTCCAAAATCTCGCTTGTGATGGGCTAGGTTGACGAAGTTTCGTTTGTTTTTATATTTAGAAGCTGCACCATCAGCGAAATACATGATTTTTCGAACAATATATTTTTTTCAACTCAGCAATAATTTTTTCCATAAACAGATGAACTGCACTAGTATTATGCTCAAGATCTTCTGAAATGATCGCATAACTTTCGCAAACGACTTTGCCATCTTTCTTAAAATAAACTACATCGGAATGGACAGTGATCTGTTGTTTATTCCAATACTCACTTTGTATTGAATTTTGAATAATAGCTTCGTGATTCTGCGCAAAATAAAAAAGTATTTATAAATACTCCCACTTAAAGTGATTCCTTAGATTCTCTAAGAAATTGGCTTTGACTTTTCACAATAAAGTCGCGTTTTAGAAGATCAGTTAAATGTTTAGTGGGTTTTTCATAATGATCCTCAGCTGTGTCACATAAAGTTTCTAAAGAAGCACGGTCTGTCGAAGTCCACCAATTGTAGGTGACTCTTTCAACGAAGTTGCTTTCAAAAAGCTTTTGGACATTTTCCATTAAAGATTTCACATCTGAGCAAGATTTGCACGATCCTAAACAACATGAAGGTGTTTTAGGATCGCAAATCATCGAAGACAACATGGTTTTGTATGAATCCAAGCACTTTAGATTCACGTCATTTGCAGCAAGTTCACTTAAGTTTGCTCCATCAATCAATAATTTAGTATTTTCATGAATTTTACAAACACAAATGGAATGTGTTCCACTCGCGCCTGCAAAAATACATTCCTTTGGTCGCAATTCTACAAATTTAGAGAAGCCAATTTTTAGATCCGGAAACTTTTCTGTAAAATTGGCATAAACTTCTTTCAAATTACCTAGAATGGGACGTTTTTGTATCAGTTTTCGAGAACCATCATGCTGTTTTACAGATATACATTTTTTCCCCTGGCAGCTGTCGACTCACGTCGAATTCGTAGTAAAAATCTTGGACCATTTTGAGAGTTTCTTCTGACAACTTCTTACCTGGCCTGGGATTTAAAGCTGATCCAATACGGGTCCATATCATCTCACATGCGGCAAGGTGCTCTGCGGCAAGTCACACCTGCAGCAAGTCACACCTGCGGCATGTCACACCTGCGGCGTGTCACATCTGCGGCGTGTCACATCTGCGGCAGGTCACATCTGCGACATGTCACATCTGCGGCATGTCTCATCTGCGGCATGTCACAACTGCGGCATCTCTACCTAGCGGCTTCTCTCCCGCGCGGCACTTCTCACAGTGAAATTGACATTTTTGCGGCATCTCTCGCCAGTGGCAAGCCTCCCTGTGGCATTACTCCCCTCAAAACAATTTTTCAGGTTCAAATGAAAATGGCAAAATTGCGGCAAGTCTCCCAGGACTTATTGTCTCACCGGCGGCATCTCTCATCCGGAAAAAATTTTCAAGTCCATATAAAATAGCAAAACTGCAGCAAGCCTCACGGAACTGATTGTCACCTCTGCGGCATCTCTCACCCGCGGCAAGTCTCCCCAGCAGCATCTCTCATCCGGAAAAAATGTTCAAGTCCACATGAAAGTGGCAAAACTGCGGCAAGTCTCTCAGGACTCATTGTCACATTTGTGGCAAGTGTCCCAGGATGGATTGTCACACCAGCGGCAAGTCCGACCAGCGGCATCTCACCCCCAAAAACATTTTCTAAGTTGTCCTAAAGATGGCAAAACTGCGGCAAGTCTCCCCAGCGGCATCTCTCCC
>CAKNYM010050363.1:114351-148774 GCA_932195095.1 Andricus curvator
AGAAAATGTTCTTGGGGGAGAAATGCCGTTGGGGAGTCTTGCCGCACCTTTGCTATCTTTAGAACGACTTAGAAAATTTTATTGGGGGAGAGATGCCGCTGGAAAGACTTGCCGCACTTTTTCCATCTTTAGAATGACTCAGAAAATGTTCTTGGGGGAGAGATGCCGCTGGGGAGACTTGCCGCAGTTTTGTCATCTTTAGGTCTTTTCAGAAAATGTTCTTGGGGGAGAAATGCCGTTGGGGAGTCTTGCTGCACCTTTGCTATCTTTAGAATGACTTAGAAAATATTATTGGGGGAGAGATGCCGCTAGAAAGACTTGCCGCGAGTGAGAGATTCCGCAGATGTGACAATTAGTCCTGAGAGACTTGCCGCAGTTTTGCCACTTTGATGTGGATTTGAACATTTTTTCTGGATGAGAGATGCCGCTGGGAAAACTTGCCGCGGGTGAGAGATGCCGCCGGGGAGACAATAAGTCCTGGGAGACTTGCTGCAGTTTTGCCATTTTTATTTGGACTTACAAAATTTATTTAAGGGGAGAGATGCCACAGGGAGGCTTGCCACTGGCGACAGATGCTGCAAAAATGTCAATTTCACTGTAAGAAATGCCGCGCGGGAGAGAAGCCGCTAGGTAGAGATGCCGCAATTGTGACATGCCGCAGATGTGACATGCCGCAGGTGTCACTTGCCGCAGAGAGACTTGCCGCATGTGAGATGATGTGGACCCATCCAATACCATTCCTCTCGTGCAATTGTACTGCCTTACGAGCTAAACTATATGGTACTTTAAACTCTGATTCTATCTTGCGAATTCCCCAAACTTTTGGTACCATAGTCAACAGTTGAACGGCATAAGATTTACTTGGTTTTTTATCCAATTCTTTTTTAATTTCGTTAGTAGGTTCTTCTATATCTTTCTTAATACAGTCATATTCAACACAATTGAATACCTCTTTCATTTGAACCTCAAAAGCTGTCTTAATCTCGTCTACCTTCTTTCGTTGTGTAGTTCGTGTTCGAAGATCCGTAGTCTTTCCAATAGATGGAACTCTTAAGATTTGCAAAATTTCATTCAAATTAGAAATATTATATTCTCTTTCAACGTCACATTCTAAATCTTCATCGAAATAATCAGCAAAGGGATGTAGATGTTCAGCCTGATCAAATTCAGTCTCCTTGGAAAAATCATCACTAGCTTCAGGCAAGTTTTCAACCTGTTTGAATTCCATTGCATCAGAAGAATTTTGGATATGCATTACTTGACTATCAGATCTATGAGTTGGAATTTCTAGGCGGCATGTATCACAAATATGATTGTCCGAGGCAACTTAAAACTTTTGACTAATTGATTTAGAAACAGGACGGAGTTTCTTCACATCTATTTTATTATGGATCTTTTTTTCAAAAGGATTGAAACAACGAGGTATGCGTGGTGGCGTCATTTCCTCTAATAACTTAAATCTAACTCTGGAAATCCTTACGTTATGGGATGCGAGCACTGCTATATATATAATACACTGGATGCAGGATTCAATGGAACGATCTGTGCCTACTTGAAGGCGTCGCGGCGCCATTTATTAGGGATGTTTTGGTTCGGGACCACTCGGGACAGTTCGGGATATGCGGGAGATTCGAATGTAGTATGGAAGAGAACTCAAAAATATTAATAAAAATCGTGTAAAATTTAGTTTATTGTCAATGATTGAATGGACTGAAACTGGAAATTAAACAAAACTTAATAACAAGTAATTACGTAAATAAAAATAGTAAAACAGTACAAAAAAACGAAAGACGATGGGGTTTTAAATTGGTGGAATACACATTTTGTAAACACGTGGTTTAGAATATTTATTTTTTTTTCTTTCGAAAGGTACAATAAAACTTTGAAGTTTTCACAAGTGAACAATATAATAAATGTAATATCCTAAAAATCTATATACGTTAGAATTGTGAAACACTTTTTGGAACCTTTAAAAGCTACCAATTTGTACAAAATATTTTTTCTTCGGATGAAAAAAGTCTTGTGAAATTGTAAATATGACTAATGGATATTATAATTACAAAATTAATGTAAATTATAATATAAATAATACTCGTTAAAAGAGCAAAAGTAATAAAACTCTTGTGGCATGTTCGTAAGTGAAATAATTAGTAATAATAATATTATGCCCATAATATTATGCAATTCATGAATATGAACTTTGAATTAATGTTCAATAAAAATGAACATAGAAAAAATTATAAGGTATAAATATGTAAGATAAAAATATATGTGGTAAAAAGGGCATTTATAATAGGTTTTGCTAAAAAAATACTGGAATTAAGAATTTTGATGACTCTGAAGATTCAAAGTGAAGTTTTCAATTCTAAATTTTCCAAATTGAAGAAATTTCCAATTTGAAGTATCAAAATTAAAAAATGTTAAAAATATAAATAAAAAGGCTCAAATTTTGATGATTTTGGAAATAAAAAGTCAAGTTTTGGAATTGGCAATTTTTTACGTTAAACAGTATCATATTTTTAAATCGAATCATTAAAAAAATATGTAGGAAGTGTACAAGTTTTAAAAAGACTTAAAAGTAATTTTAAGTTTGAAATATATAATATAAATATATAATTTTGAGTTTGAAAATATTTTCAAAAGTTTTAAACAAAATGTAGATTTAGGAAGATGTTGAAAAAAATAGAAGCTTTTTAAGAATCGTGAAATGTTTCAAGACTATACAAAAAACTTTCTTAAGATTCCTGGCAAAATTTGAAATAATTTTTTATGGAAGATTTTAAGGCAATTTTTTTAATTTTGAAAGATTTTTCCAAATTTTAAGAAAAATTTGAGTAAGGTTGAAATATAATTAGGAATTTTAGAAGTTTTGAAGAAATTAAAAATATTTTAAAATAGATTTTAAAATTTGAGAAGGATTCTGAAAATTTATGAAATGATTTTAAGTTTCTTCCAAACTTTTAAAAGTCCTAAATATCCTTTAAACGGAACCGATTTTTTCCTAAAAATTTGTAAAATCCTGTAATAGAAAAAAATTTCATCAACATATTCTAGTTTGTTTTTCAATACATCTGAAACCTGCAAAAATCGTTTTGAACTTTCTCAAGAATCTTAGAAAAATTACATTTATATAACTTAAAAACAAACTGATAATATTTACTTCCCAGTTCTCTTTTGTACGGTCAATAAAATTTGAAAACTCTTGAATTATAAACTTTTAAAATTGAAATTAAAATTTGTGTATTTAAACGCTCAATTATTCAAACCTATAAAATGAAAGCTATTAACACCTCTTAATTAACAAAATTTTAATCAAATGCATTTATACTGCAAAATAAAATTTGTTTTAATTTTGATAAATTGTACAGTTCAATGATTCAGATTCACTTAAAAAAAAATATAAATCCACGTTATCGTTTTCAAACCTGCAAATGGAAGAATGAATCAATAAATTTGTAAATTCTCTAAATTATATCATTTGAAGCAATTTTAAGCTAGAAACATTAAAGAGTTAAACGATTAAATTTTTTTTTAACTACACACTTTTTAAATTCGAGTTTAAATTAGAAAGTACATCTTATTTTTAGTAGTTTGAAATAAATATTAATTACTGATTGAATTTCTGTTCAATTCTTATTCATTCGTGAAAATTTGTTTTTGTATTTGTATTTATTTATGAAAAGTTCCTAGGGCTAAATAGACCTATAAGGAACAGGTGATACGTATTACAATTAAAATGTGACGGCGATTGATTTGACGACTGAAATCAAAAATAAGTATTTAACAAGAGTAAAGAAATAAACTATAATACACATAATTAGATATAGGCTATCAACAAAAGGATACTAAAAATATACATACTTAATAGTAAATACGCATTCATATACACACTTATATATTTTTTTAATTAAGGATTTAAGTGTTACCAATGTGTGATTTCTAGGGTAGGATTGGATGTGTTAAATAAGTAACCAAAAAGGAGTTTTCTAAAGACAAATTGTGAAGGTGCATTTCTAATGCTTATAGGTAGTTTGTTCCAAAGGCGAACACCACGAATAACAAAAGACCTTTGCATTTTACACGTGCGGTGTGGCTGCATTTTTAGTACTGTTTTCCTTTCACGGAGTTTGGAATGTGTTGGTTGATCTTTGTCAATAAAATGGAAGAGATTAAGAAGATAGTGCGGAACTTTATTACTGAATAGGCTATAAAGTAAATTACCCATAAAAAATTGTCTTCTTTTGGCGACGTTCAGGAGTCCTGCTCTTTCTCTATACTGAGTAATATGTTCACTTTTGGGGGTTGTAGATGAACCGAATGCAAGCATTAAGCGTACGCTCAAGCTTAACATTCAGCTCATCAGTGATATCGTCATATACCACACAACCGTAGTCAAAGAAAGGAAGGATGAGGCTTTTAACTAGGAGGATACGCGTTGAAGTAGGAAGTGATTCTTTATTCCTGTTAAGCTGTTGGAGGACTCTAAAGGTTTTCCTTGAAATATCCGCAACTTGTTCATTCCAAGTAAGAATGCGATTAAGAATATACCCTAAATCCTTCACAGATTCCATGAAGGGGATGAGACGTCCATCGATCAAGAGAGGAGGTAGGTTTGCGATTGTTTCAAGTGATGGAGAGGAAGAAGGTCCTATGATTATGGCCATAGTTTTAGCAGGGTTAAGAGTGAGGCCACTTGTCGAGGCCCACTGCACCACTAGATCAATATCCGCCTGTACCTTTTGAAATAAGCTCTTAAGATTGGCAATAGGCCCGGAAAGGTAAAGCTTAAAGTCATCAGCATATTTGTGATAGTTGCAATGACGAAAAGCTATAAAAAGTATGAAATTTCATAATGGCAAAAATAATGAAAAAATTGCGCCTGAAAATGATAACGTGTATTTATATTTTTGGAACCAAATTTTAATCTTTGAACTCTACATTTTCTAAAAGTTAAAAATTCTACTTCTATTTTATATGTGTAAATTTTTGAATCAAAAAAGAATATAAGCTTCAATTTTTCAAGTTTAAAATTCCAGAGCTTGGAGCGTGCAACGCGAAGCATAGAGTCGAGCGGGCGGTCACACAAAAAAATGTTTTTCTCGAAAAGTATTAAACGGTCCACTCCCAAATTTTGACACATAGTTCTGTGTACTTAACGAACAAATTACACAAAAAATGATTCAATTCAAACATGTCCCTTTTGAGATAATTCCATTTGTTTACTTAATTGTTGCATAGAAAGTACTAAATGCCGTTTCTGAGTTTTCATCAAAGCATGAACTTGATAGTAGATCCCATGGCATATTTTATTTATGTATTCTATACTCTTCGTTGAATATTAGAAGCAGTATTGAAAAAAACATTTTTTGCACTGAAAAAATAAAAAAATCAATAACTTAGAAAATTTACATATCATATTGAAAACAAAAAATACGTGTCATTTTTTTTCCTTTCTAGAACGAGGAAAAAAATTTTCAGGTGAATCAAAATTTTGATTGTAAATCTGATATGGAATGACCCATATATAGTTTTTTCTTCTTTAAATCACCCCAGTAGATAATTAGAATCTGTGAACTGTTAAGTTGTAGTGTAGAGCTATGAACTTAGAAGTTGTTACAGCATTTCACGTGATAATGTACTTTTTTTTAAGTCTGGAAAATTGTTTCTGTAGTCTTGTACGACACGTAACAAATACTGCTTTTGTGTTTCGTCCCGAGTGATTAGCTGATCAAAATCCGAAATCAACTTCACTCCTCTCTCGGCTACGTCGTTCACAAGTTTTAACTTTTTTACAATTACCAAACCTTCTTGATGACAGAGATGCGTCCCGTTCAAAAAATGAAGTTGCTATTCCGAAACGGGAGAAGAATTGCCTGGACCGTTCCAAGATAAAGTCTTCAATCTCTTTAGATAAAAGTTCCCTGATGTCCTTTGGTTCAAGTCGCTTAATCATCTTATGAGACTTTTGAAACGTACGTTCCAAAGCTTGCACCATTAAATTCCTCTTCTCGACTGGGATGTCCTCATACGTACTGCAGTTTCTGGTTTGCGGTGCCAAAGATGTGCACTGAGCTTCTTCAAAACAGCGTTCGAAGTTGCTGCATCTTGATCTTGAACGGCATGCAGTTCTTTCAATAACTGAAAATCTTGGTATGGTGCTTTAGCAGCAAGGGGAGCATCAAACCACACTTTGATATAAATTTGCACGATGACGATGCAGACGTCGCGGCATGCAGTAAGCTCAGCGGGAGATCAGGGATACACACCTCGGAAAAGGAATATCTTGATATTGTAAATAACTGTAGCCATAAACCTAGCTAGATGCATGGCTCTCGGAATAAGAAAAGATACTCCACGTGGTGGATTGCTTCCAAGAAATATGACTACGAGTTCCAAGAATTCTCGGTAGTCTTCGCGACAGTGCGGTTTCTAATGTTGCGATATTGAAAGATCAAGTAATTTCTGGATTTTACCTTCAAGTTTGTTGCGTACAAAGTGGTCTTTCACTTCAGGTTTACAGCTGTTTACATCTATATTACTCCATGACTCTTGGAGGTTCTTGAAGAAAGGCACCATAGGACTAGTTGAACTGCCGAATTTCACCTCGAAAGCTGCTCGCAGTTGTATTTCAGCTGTATGGTGCCGACAGGCAAAATAGAGAAGATCCCGCCCTATAGATGTATCCAACAATTCGCAAACACCGTTTTGCCTTTCCGTATTAGAGGCTGTTGTATTACAACACATAGCTTGTCCTGTATCTAGAAGATTCCATTCGTCGAGACATTCGTAAACCGCGTCGGCTTCATCCTTTCCTCAGATTCAGTTTCAGGAGCCCAGAGAAATAGTTCATGACCTTCTGCAGTAACAATTACCGGTAATCGGTCTACTTTATCTTTCCCAACAAGTGCTGGAACTAGTTCACCATCCCAATGAACGACAGATGCTTTACCATCAAACACTTTACTTTTTTCTTGAACTTTCGCTGCCTGCACAGCTCTCGATTTTTCACGAAATTGACGAACAGAAGATCTACTTATGGTAATGTTTTTCGTTGAAAAACCTAAGAAATCGACAACTGCCATAATAATGTGAACTGTTCGCCTCTCACTAACTTTTGCTGCATCCAGAACTGCCTCAAGTCTTGGTGTCATGATTACCGTTTTACCATATTCAGTTGATTCCTCAAAGCTCATGGCAATGCATAATTCCTCTGCTTCCTGGCTTGGTGATGTTGTTGAACAGAAGCTGGTATTGGCCGGATCCTCTTCCTCTGATGACGCGGTCAATTTTTCACCAATGATGCTGCAGCTACTGGAAGATACCAGTTCAATACGAGAGGCTGAAAGTAAATTAAAAAAATTAATTAAAGTTCATACTTTTTTTTTAATTATTAATAATACCCCGAATGCATAGAATAAAGCATGGATGAGATGGAAAGAGTTTTCTTTCTCATCTTTAATATTCAGCAGTTTTTTCCTCTTTAAGAAAACGTATAGAATAAATGTTAATAAATCACTTTGTTAATAATAATCACTCATTTTCCTTGAGGAATCAAATTTAAATTACGTTAATGAGAAAAATTATAATTAAGAACAAATTTGAAATCTTTTAAAAGTGTTACACAAAAGATAATAAATATTTTCATGAAGCCTTGTATTTGTTTTGAGAAATATCATATTTTCATATCAAAATATACTTACTCAATGCTTTTTCTTCTTCGCGAGCATGTTTTCTCCTCTGCTCAATAGTTTCCAGGCGTTCCTTATCTTTTGCATCTACTGCTCTACGGTAAGTCTCAACTGGAGCAATGTAACCTTCTCGCGATATTTTTTTCTGATTAATCAAATATTCCTTAGCTTTCTTCGAGACTTCATTACGCTGCAGCACTCCATCAGCCACTACTTCAAAAAGTTGTTCTAGTTTTTCTTCGAAAACTGTTATCTTCTTTTCTTCAAAAGGTGTTTTCTGCAATTTGGATGCTTTTTTCGTAAAGCTCTCTATTCATCGTACAATTATTATTTTCTGACACAACGTTATTCACCTCATGTGGAAATGAAAGCATTACCCCAAAAAGTATTAATTTCCTTAGCGAAGATATGAGCAATTTTTTGAAAATCTAGTTTTGCGATTCGCGTATGGTAAAATAAAACATATCATCTGCATATGGTAAAAAAATGAAGTAAAAACTCAGACAGCCGTTGATGATTGTTTCACGATTTACCGAGGAAAAAATGTTTAAGCAAATAAAAATTGTTAAAAAAAATTAAAATTATTCTAAAAATGGCTAAATATCCTGTAGAAAAAATATTGCTCTCGAATTCCTTTAATTTTGTCATTAATTCTAGAAAGTAATAATTTTTCACGCTTCACAAGAACGTTAAACAAGAACTACTACTCTTGACATTCATCAAATTTGTACGATTTATTCCGAAAAATTCCACAAATTTTTGTTTTTTTTTATCCTCAAATATTATTATTTACGAACTAAACCAAAAGATAGAAGTTGTGTCAAAAATGATTAGTAATAAATTCATCGATCTTCTTCGAGTGAACAACTCTAAGCTGTTAATTTTTTTATAACTTGTGCCGTTTGTCAAGAGATTTAATTTTTTTATTTTCAAAGTTATTTTTCACGAATAAAAAAAAACTACGTATCGTATCGAAAAGTGATTCATAACAAATTTGTAGATCTTTTTTAGGTGCAAGATTTTGGGGTATTCATCTTTTTTCATATCTAGCAGATTTTCACCACAAAAAGGAATTTTTCATTTTTTTTCATGTTTAAAACCAGAACAGTTGCCAAAAAATGCTGGTTAACGAACTTGATTTTTCTTTTTGCTTTCTAAAAACGTGTGCCAAAGCGCAGCGTAATCAAAAACAAGGACAGACAGATACCATCGTAAAACCTGTTTTTTCCGGACTCAGAGGGTCTCGGAACATGAAGATTCAAATAAATCCGCGATAGTCAGTTTTCACATAAAAATAATACCATTTCATTATGATGAAAATGTGAAAAATGAACTTTCAGTGAAAAAATTCGATAACCTTTTCATTTAAATTTCAACAATTTAAAATTGCAAGCTTTTGAAGTTTAATCATTCTAAAAAAGTTAAAAAATGTATGGGTTTGAATAAAAAACTACAAAAATTAATGAATTCAAACGTGAAGCGTCAAAAAATAAATAATTCTACACTTTGTTTAAAATTAAACTATTTTTAAATTAGGATCTTGAAAGTAAGTCATAAAAAATTAATCAGTTCCAAATTCTGCATCACGCTTTTTAAAATTCACTTCATTTAATCTCATGTGCAAAATTAATAATTTGAAAATCAATGCAACGCTGATATAATAGAAAATGTCGCGATAAAAAAAAACACGCGAAAAGCGAGCTAATGGCTGGTGAAAAAAAAATGTTTTCAATTTCATATATATTTTTTATTGCATAAATGTATACCAAGAATACAATGATATTACAGTATCGACGAAGATAATACGCATGCATTTGTTGACGATATGCAGTGTTGTGTATGTTCCCAGTGGGCACAAACGTTGAAGAACGTTATTTGGTCTGACTGAGGGCAGTTTTTTAAACGTTCAAATAACGTCTCTCGACTTCTACGTCCAAGAAACGTTTTTAGGACGCTCGAATTACGGAAAAATGTCGATCAATTTGAAAAGAAAAAAATGCATCTAATGCGCTGACAGTGCGGCCGTTATGCTGCTTACACGTGACGCACACATATGTACTTAATTTGATGATTGCTGTACTTAATTTATGACTGTTAGACAAGTATACACATAGTAAGTCACCATCCGTTTATTCACACAAGTTTACGCACATTAAGTCATTGTGCGTAACTTGTGTAATAATCATAAATTAAGTACAATAATCATGAAATAAACTGCGTAGTCACATATGTGAAAGTCACGTGTAACCAGCATGAAGGCCTCACTCTCAGCGTATTAGTTGCAATTTTTGGTTCTCAAATTGACCGACATTTTTCCGTAACTGGAATGCCCGAAAAACGTTTCTTGGACGTACATGTCAAAAGACGTTATTTGAACGTTTCAAAAACTGTCCTAAGTTCGACCGAAGAATGTTCTGCAAACGTTTCATGCTATAAATACGTCCTTAAAAAGTCTCTAGAACATTCTATGTTTAAGGAACGTTATTTGGACCGACCTAGAACGTTTTTAAGCCGTTGTTATGATGTTCTTTAACGTTTGTGCCCACTGGGAACATACAACACTGCATATCGTCAACAAATGTATACTACAGATGAACATTATTTTGATTTTTTTTTCAGTTTGAAGATTTACCACCCCAGGGTCGCATAGTCTGAGGTTCTCTTATGGCTGTGGGGTCGTATGCAGGTCCACTGGATGATCCCCCCCATTCCTGGGACTTGGCTGTTTGAATGTTAAGGTTTTGCATACCGCGCTGTAGCTGATTAACATCGGGGTTCACTGTGGCTTCTTGATAGCCCATTGGTGGTCCATAGGGTTGCATATACGATTGTTGATGGTAGGGCTGTCCATAGGGTGGTATAGTCAATTGTCCATAGTGGGGCTGCCCATAGGGTCCCATAGGCAATTGTGGATAGTGGGGCTGCCCATGGGGCTGTACAACCAATTGTTGATAGGGGAGCTGCCCATGGGGCTGTACAACCAATTGTTGATAGGGGAGCTGCCCAGGGGGATTTACAACCAATCGTTGATAGGGGGGCTGCTCATGGGGATGTACAACAAATTGAGGAAAGGGGGGCTGTTCATGGGGAATGGGTTGATACTCTTGGCCTGCATGGGGTACTCTAGCCTGATGTTGATCGTTTTGGCCTTTATGGCGTTCTGCAGCCCAAAGTTGAACGGTGATGGATAAATGGGGTGGGCCTCTGATCGATTTCAGAATTTCATAGTACCGGTTTACCCTCGCGCGACCACTGTTATAGATGCGGAAATCCTGTAAAAAAGGTACTTTTTCAGGTATTAGAGTAAGACTTAGAAAAAAAGTATCGAATGTTATAAAAAGATACCATTGGTAAAAGTATCAGTAGTAGTGACTAAAGAATCGTAAGCCTTTCAGTCTTTTTTGAAATGTAATTAACCTTGTTCTAAAAACTGTTAGAGAAATTCAGTATACGCCTAACATAATTTCAATTTACAATGATTTTCCTGTAATGAATTTTGTATAATTTTTTTGAGGTACTAGAAAAATCGTTTTAGAGAATAAGTATAATAAAATCAGTATATAAATAAATGTGGGCGTCCGCATGAAAAGGGCCCTCATGACCGGTATGGAGTTACGCATAGGGACATATAGAAGGATAAATTGCCGGAATTTTAGGCCCAGAACGAACCCTATAGGTTGAAAAATGAGTCACTGGGGTATTTTTACAGTTGGAACTTCGAAAAACCGTTTTTCGAGAAAGACGCATCTCAACTTGGTGAGTGCCATAAGCACACATGTTATGTTTCTCCTTCGATCATGAAATATGCCAACTCTCGCTTACTGTCTGGATATGAATATAGTATCAATGAATTCACTACAGGTCCCAGTGTCATCCTCCATTCAAACCCAAAAATAATAATTTTGGCCTTAACTTACAAGGAAGGTACTCCAGGTGTCCCTCGCCGATTTGATTCTCCCTGATATATGTTTTAGTACTCGAAAAACTAAGCGACATGTATTTTTTTTATCTGCGGAAAAACACTTGAAGGGGGTGAAACAGCCCCTCAAAGATAGGGGTCGCAAGTGTCGATTGTACAGTTTTGTGTATAAAAACAAAATTGATTTTGACCAAACCTACTGCAAAAGTTTCCTTGTGATGAAAGATGAATAACGTAATTCTCTCAAAAGAGAAAAAAACTTGGGGGGGGGGGTAAACCACCCCTACATATGTTTAAACTTGTGCTGAAAATTGCTAAATTCGCAGGAAAAAATTAAAAATATATATATTTTGCACTAGAGAAAAAAATAAAGTTTACGTGTTTCACCAAAAAAAAATGTATAAAAAAATTAATGGGGTTAGCTACCCCTAAAAACTTTTTATTTTGTGTCTATGATAATATATAGTTTCCATACACGAAAAAAATTGGGAAATTGTTTTTATAACGAAGGGAGTAAAATAGAGTCCATCCAACATAAATAAAAAAAATTACGCAGGGGTAAACCACCCCTACATATTTTCAAAGTTGCGCTGAAAATTGCTAAATTCACAGGAAAAAATTTAAAAAAAAAATATTTTGCACTTGAGACAATAATAAAGTTGACGTGTTTCGCAAAAAAGAATTTGTATAAAAATTAATGGGGGTAGCTACCCCTAGAACTCTTTTTATTTTGTGTCTATGATAATATATAGTTTCCATACACAAAAAAAAATGGGAATTTATTTTTATAACGACAGAAGTAAAATAGAGTCCATCCAACATGAATAAAAAAATTGGGCGGGGGTAAACGACCCCCCAATTATGTATGAAATTGCAAAAATAAGTCTAAAATCGAGCAAAAAAATCCACAAAAAATACGTGTTGTGCACGAAAAAGAGGACGAAGGTATTTATGTATTTTCAAGAATAAAAATCATTCAAGAGGGTTACTACCCCTTAATTGTTTCACATATTAACATTTATAATCATCAAACAGGAAGGTAAGGTAACCAATCAATTTTCCAATTTCGATATTATACATGAAAAATCTGAATAGGGGAAGGTGCCCACTTGAATATGTATGGAAATTTTTGATCAGATTTTCATTCACATTATTACATAAAAAAAGCGTTTTCAAAAAAATTTGACATTTGACCCAAGGCAGGTTCTGAGGGCCTTGGGCCACACACTCGCATCTCCGTAAACTCTGAATAAACTACCTCATTTCTTTTATAATGGATGTTGTTTGTTTATAAAATAAAACAGAGATGCTCAAAGAACATTTTTATTCAAAATTATTTACTTAACACTCTAGTACAAAGTAATCTTTGGACGATTTGAACTTTTTCATTGCAACGAAAAAAAACTCACCGCTTTTATCTACATTGAAATTAAATGTAATGCCGTAAAAATACTTTTGAAAAAGAAAATTGAATAGACTTCTTCTTTTGCAAGTTTTTCGTTTCCGATACTGGATTTTTCGAAAATTTCTCTTTTTTTCCGAATGAGTTTGCAGTCGTTAGCCATGCCTCTGAAAATAATTTTCAATTTTTTTTTGTGTACGTAAAGTATATATTATCATAGACAAAAAATAAAAAGTGTTTAGGGGTAGCTACCCCATTAATTTTTTTAAATTTTTTTTTGGCGAAATACGTCAACTTTATTTTTGTCTCAAGTGCAAAATATATATATTTTTAATTTTTTCCTGTGAATTTAGCAATTTTCAGCGCAACTTTGAAAATATGTAGGGGTGGTTTACCCCTGCGTAATTTTTTTATTTATGTTGGATGGACTCTATTTTACTTCCTACGTTATAAAAATAATTTCCCAATTTTCTTTGTGTATGGAAACTATATATTATGATAGACACAAAATAAAAAGTTTTTAGGGTTAACTACCCCCATTAATTTTTCTATAAATTTTTTTGGCGAAACACGTCAACTTTATTTTTGTCTCAAGTGCAAAATATATATATTTTTTATTTTTTCCTGTGAATTTAGCAATTTTCAGCACAAGTTTAAAAATATGTAGGGTTGGTTTACCCCCCCAAAATTTTTTTTCTCTTTCGAAAAAATTACGTTATTCATCTTTCATCACAAGGAAACTTTTCCAGTAGGTTTGGTCGGAATCAATTTTGTTTTTATACACAAAACTGTACAATCGACACTTGCGACCCCTATCTTTGAGGGGCTGTTTCACCCCCTTAATTTGTTTTTCCACGAATAAAAAAAAATACGTGTCGCTTAGTTTTTCGAGTACTACAACATATATCAGGGAGAATCAAATCGGCGAGGGACACCTGAAGTACCTTCCTTGGTAGAAAACCGCGAATATCTCCTATACTAGAACCGACCATAAGGACCCTTTTCATGCGGACGCCTACAAATAACGTTAAAATATTCAAAGGATTGATGCGAAAAATGAAATACCTATAATCAAACGAAGAGTTTATTTGTTTATTCACGCCAGATTTCAAATGATTTCAAGGGATTTCACAAGATGTAAAGCATTATATTGAACCTCCAAGGATTTCGAGGGATTTTACTGATTTTTATGGTTCTTAACGGTTGTTTTTCAGAGAACTTTAATTGAGTAATTTAAATTTAATTTATATTCAAGTAAATGATTTATACTCATTTTAATATGTTTTTACACTTTTTAAAGATTTGAAGTGATATTAAAGATTTTTAGCGAACTTGAGGGACTACACTGAATTTAACTTTAGGCGATTTCAACAGTTTCAAGGAACATGAATGAATTAAAATAACTCCAGAGGATTTGAAATGTTCAAACTTATTTTTAAAAATTCCGAAGTATTTCAAAAGATACAAAAATGCAAGTATTTCGAAGAATTTTGTGGGCTTTTTAAAGATTTATTGAATTTAATCGAATCTCCAATGATTTGAAAGATTTCTGGGAATTTTAACGGCTTTTTAGGAAACTTTAATGAACACATTTGATTTATGCAACATATGCGTCTTACGGGCACTTTACGCCGCCTATTTTGCGAGAGGTAAGTCCCGGTTTACCCACCGGAGAAAGAAGCCTGTGGTGGGGGCACACTTTCTTTCCCTGAAGATAGGATTATAAAGCATCCAGCAATCATAGAACGTATAGGAAGTGCTGCAACCTCTAGACCTACTAGCCAAGTCCCAAGTAACATTTCATAAATTCACTAACATGTGTCAAGACTTAAAACGTGGTCCGCAAACCTAATCCATTTAAGTGGAAACGTTACGGAAGGTAAAATTAAATTTTACTTCTGTGAGAAACATTTTTTGTCAAAGCGGTCAAACCAGGTGTTAAAAGTGTTGTTCCGCAATGGAGAAAAGCGGTGACGCTTAACAGTTACCCCTCGAGTTGTTTGAAACAGAAATGTTTTTTTCTTATTAGTTCTTTTTTTTCATTATGGGGGCTCCGCCGCCCGTAACCCACCGCCGGGAGTTTCACTTGCTGCTGAAATCAAAATTTCTCGAAAAGCCAATAAATTCCGAATTTCAAAAATTTGATATTACAAATTATTCAATTTTCAAGAATCATATTTTAAAGGTATGTAATTTGGAACATTTTTTTTTTTTGAATAGTTCAATTTTGAAGACTTACAATGAAAAATTCTTGAATTTTAATGATTTGCAATTTCAAACTCTTCAAGTTTGAAAATGTACAATTGAAAACTCTTTCATTTTGAAAGATGTATACACAACAATTCTTCAATTGTAATGATTTTCAAGATCAAGAGACAAGAGTTTTCACTTATGAATCATTCAAATTGACGAAATTTGAAATGCAAATCCTTCAAATGATAGCAGTTTTAATAGTAAAACTTGAAGCTTGCACAATTTGTAAATTGTAAAAACGTTATAGAAAATTTTGCGGGACAAAATGTAATAGAAAAAGTTCAGAGGAAAAACGTTTCTTTAGGTATTATAAGTTGAGCACGAAAACACTTTAAAAAAACAACAAGAACGTCAATATGATGAGGTCCATTAAGCTAGCACCTCCACAATCCAATTTTGCGATTTTTCATAGCTCAGAATTTTGGGCTTCATTGGGGCTCTTGGAATCCGCAAAAAAATTTCCCCCGAAACAACCCTTAAGTTAAAAAATGAACCCCCTTCAAAAAATTTGAATTTTTCACAAATTTATTCCCGGCGTATTTTTGGAATGTTTTTGGGCTCCTCGAAAATACCTACTCCAATTTTTTGGCTCCAACCCTTAACATTAGAAGTCAACCCCTTTCTCCCACGCAGATATGACTTTGGAAAATATAATCTTTTTGAGAATTTGACAGTGTGGATAGAGACTTTAATTTTTGGGCTCCTCGAAAATACCCATGCTGATTTCTGAGCTCCAACCCTTATCGTTAAAGATCAACCCCTTGGAACCACGAAGATATGACTTTGTCCAAAAATAATGGTGTTGAGAATTTTAAGGTATCAATACGGTCCATGATTTTTGGGTTACTCAAAAATACCCACTCCGATTTTCGGGCTCACTCATGTTTAGATCCCAAAGTATTTTTTTTTCTATATTCAAAATACCAGTATGAATTCATTCCATTCAAAAGCAAACAAGACACGCAAATAATGACGCCGTGAAAAAAGAAAACTTTACTTTCAAAAAGTGTACTTACACCAACGGCATGAGCATAGGATTGGATATGCTCTAACCACGCTGCGGGTTTAATCACCTTAACCTGCCAATCATCAACTCCGTTATGATCTTTAACTAGTTCTAGTATTGCAAAGGGACGCATCTTGTACCCGATATCAAAAGTTTCCTCATCTCGAAATACTCCAATCATTAGTTTATTTTTTCTCAGCCTTAGTTCTATACCACCTCTAGGAAAGTCGAGTCCTGGCATATTGACATCTACGTTAACCCATTGAATTTCCAAAGGTACTTCAAGATCTCTACGTTTGCCACCTTCACGGTTGCCATCTACAGGGTGAGCTACAGGGGCACGTTCATCTTCGTCATCTCTACTACTGCCGGCACTTGATTTTTTAGTAGGCTGTCTACGGTAGTCTGCTTCACTGGGGCCTACTATAGCTTTACCTTTACCTCTACCTCTACGGCCGCCACCTCTATTACTGCCGCCACCTCTACCACCGCCGGCACTTGATTGTGAACTCAATTCTGAAAAATGGAATATAAATTTATAAAGTTGAATAAGACAGCAAATTCGCATATTGGTTGCGAAACATTATAATTTATTGAGCAGATTGGGCGCCATGCATAAATTATGTAAAGTCTTTGAGTGTATTTGTATTTATTAAAGAAGAGTCCCTAGGGATCAATAGCCCTCTATGGAACTGGATAATACAAGATCATTACAAATTTTTGCAAGCACTGATCGGCAGAATACTTGATTATTCTTATCATTCAATCTATGAACAAAATAAAATAAATACATAGAGTCGACCTTAGAATACGTATCAAAACATGTTTGCGATTAATGCGTAGTAATGAGCATTGAGTGATTAATTAGTAGCTCTTATGCAATCTCTTCTCATTTCTCCATTTTTTCACTTAAATGCGTTCTAAATTAATGAAACGCAATTATAAAATCCAACAATTATTGATTGAAAGTTAACTCTTCTCGGTTAATTAAAAACTCTTCTTTTTGGTTGAAAATTCACCTAGTTTGTTCAACGTTTGTCATTTTAGTTTGTAAATCCATTTTTTCAAATTCTTATCAGAGAAGGTATTAGATTTGTTTACAATTTGACCCCCCCCCCCCCATCATTTTTTGATAGAATGCGTAATTTTTGTTTTAGTCGTGAAAAATAACATGAAAAATGACAAAAAAAATTTAAAATTTTGAGAAACGACGCAAGGTACAAAAAAAATAGATGGACAAAAGTTGTACACCCAAGAAAGATCCGGCATTTGTTTTTCATCTTTTGAAGATGGAACGCGCAGTTTTTTTGTAATCGTAAAAAATAATATTCAAAATAAATAAAAATTTTTTTTTTTTATAAATGACACGAGGTAGGAACAATAAATTAATACACGAAAGTTGTTTACTAAAAAAGGATCTACAATTTTGTTATTAATCATTTTCAGATAACACGAGTATATTTTCTTTTAATCGTAAAAAATAAGATTTAAAATAAAAAAAAATTAAATTTTTGGAAAAACGACACGAGCGACAAAAAAATGAAGAGACAAAAGTTGTTCAACTGAAAAAGGTCTAGAAATTTGTTATAAACTTTTGTTATGAGAATAGATCAAACATAAAAAATGAACTTTTTGGACAAGCAACGCAAGTTACAATCACTTTTTATTTAACAATATTTTTTTAGGGAATGCGCATAATAATAATCCCACCATCCCTCTTTTTGAAATCCTGAAAATTTCAGTTTTCGCTTATCTCTCACCGTTTTCAAGATAACAAAAAATGTTGTTTGTTGGTTTAATTCATAAAATCTTTCTATTGGGTTAGCTTTAATTTGTCATAAACGAACCCCTTCTCTAAAATCTTGAAAACTTTGTCAGTGTACACGTATCTGTGACCGTGTTAAAGATAATTGAAAATTTGTATTTTACTTTTTTTTTAATTTGAAGATTTGTTTACTGGTGTAGGTCGAAATGGTCGAGGACCATCCACCTTTATGAAATCATTTTATTGGGTTAGTTCAAACTGTTCAAAAACAAACCCCTTTTGCAAGATCTTTAAAATTTTATCAGTTCACGTTTCTGTGACCCTTCTAGAGATAATTCACAAGTTTTAATTTTTTTTTTTTAATTTTGAAGATTTGTTTACTAGTTTGGGTAGTCAGTTTTCGCGTATCTCTCACCGTTCTCAAGATAACACACAAATTTCATTATTATTATCTTTTTTTTCGAATTCATAAGATCTTTCCATTGGGTTAGTTCGAATTGGTCGAAAACCTTGTGTAAAACCTTGCAAATTTTGTCAGTTTTCACGTATCTGTCACCATTTTAGAGGTAATTCAAAATGTTTTTTTTTTAATTTTGAATATTTGTTTACTGGGATAGGTCGGGGTCGAATTGGAGGACTGAACTCTGAAAATTTCATCATTTTTTGCGTATCTCCAGAAAAATTACATTCCGGACACTTTAAGATTGCCGAAAAATTAAATTCCCGTCACTTTGAAATTCCCGAAGAATAATAGTCACGAAATATAAAATATCCGAACTAGAAAATTCCCAAATTTAACAATTAAAAAATAGTATTTTATATTATTTATTTAATATAAATAAAATATTTTCATCAAAGAATTTTTTTTTCAACACTGATTTATCTAGATATTTCTTTATAATTTTTTTATTTTGATTAAAAATTTGATTTTCGAGAACGTTTTTCGTAATTTTTTATGAACACTATCCACCTTATAAAACCAAATTTTTTATCTAAAAATATATATTTTTTCAATTGTTTGTTATTTTAAATTTAAGCAATAATTAAAAGAACTTTAAATTGAAAGAAAAATTTGATTATTGTATTCTTCATAAATAAATAACATTTATTGACAACATTTTTTTTTTAATTGCTTAAATTCAGGAATTTTATAATTTCGCAATTTGTTTCGGGCATTTTATTATTCGCTGATTTTCCAATTCGGTAATATTATAAACTGTTCGGGATTTTTCCATTTCAGGAATTTTACAGTATTTAGAATTTTATTTTTCGGGATTTTTCAGTCGTCCCTTTGGAAGGTTTCAAGAGAATGAAAAAATGTTCTTTTTTTAAGAATCCATATTTTTTCTCCTATTTTTAAAAAACTTTCTCTTTTTCTCCTTTTTTGTTTTTTTGTGCTTAAATGCGATATGAATTAATAGAACCCAAGAAAAAAATAAAAATACTTTTGATCGAATCAATTTCAAATTAGACAGGGTTCTACACTTGAAATCGCAGATTTTCTCTGGGACGAAATATGTTTGACAGGTACGAAAAAATATTAACATAAAAGTTTGCACGTCTAAAAAAATCTATGAAAAAGGTCTCTTGTTGCTTTGCGATATCTTTCATCGTTTACGAGAGAAATTAAAAAATTACATTTTTGGCAAAAAAAATTCTCTTGTTCTAAAAAATGGTTTGGTCAGGAGTAAAAAGTGACTTCATACGCAAATGATAAAATATTCATACATCTGTGAGCACGTACTTTGCATTTATCAACTCTCTCATCGCAAAAACTGTGTTATTGAAAATTTCCAAAAATTAAAAAAAATGCATTATCTAAATTTCCGTATATTCTCAAAATTTCTCAAATTAATTTAAAAATTATCGAAATTTCTGAATTTTATCTAATGTTCAAATTTGTTAAAATTCCCCAAATTTTCTCAAATTTCTATAATGTTCTTAATTTTATAAGATTATCAAAATTTCTAATATTACTGAATTTTATAAAATGTTATAGATTTCAAAAATTATTCAAATTTCTAAAATGATTGCAACTTAGAAAATAAAATCGAAATTAAAAGAAAAATTTACAAGTTTCCAAATTTAGAAACCCTGAAAATTAAAAAAAAATGTGAAAAATTGAGAAATTTTTATAAGGTTAGAAATGAAAAACACTTTAGAAATTCCAGAAATTTTAACAATTAAAAATTTTTGAAACATTTTTGAAAATTTTAGACATTGCAGAAACTTTGAGAAATTTTTAACAATTTGAAAATGTTGATAATTTTACAAATTTTAATCCTTTTTGTAATTTAGACAATTTTAAATATTTTTGAAATATTGGAAATTTTAGAAATTTGGAAATGTAGGTAATTTGATCAATTTCAAAAATTTAAGACGTTTTCATAATTTTAGAAATTTTCATAATTTTTCGAACTTTGAACAGTTTAGAAATTTTGATGATTTTACAAATTTGATTAATTTTTGAAATTTTTAGATATTTTATACATTTTGGTAGTTTTATAAATTTTAAAAATTTCAGACGTTTTTATAATTTTAGAAATTTTAAACAGTTTAGAAATTTTGATAATTTTACGATTTTAATCATTTTTAAAATTTGTAGATATTTTTAATACATTTTGGAAATTGTTTTGTAATTTTGAAATCAGGAAAAAAGTCAGAAATGTTTGAAAATAAGGCTTTCCACAAAAAGCAAAAAATTGTACCCCTATCACATGCATCGTTTCATTACTCAAAGATGAATTAATTTGCCACTCTGAAAATTGGGGGTATTAAAAGAAAAAACCTCAGATATATTTCTTAAATATTAAAAAAAAATAAAAAGTGTCAAAATTTGAAAAAAAAAAAACACAAATTCATTTTTGATTTTCAAAAATTATGGTGAAATTTCAATTTTTTCAACAATTTTTTTAACCTTCTCAAAAATGGTAAAAAATCTATCAAAAATATTTGAGATAAAGTTTTGTTTGACGTATTAGGAAAAAAGTTAGAAATGTTTCAATATAAGACTTTCCATCAAAAACCCAAAAATTCTACCCCCTCCACATTAATAAATATTTGTCGAAATAAATAAATTTTTTGTGTGAGAAGTACCATCCCCGTTCAGACAAATTTTATTTAAGGGTGGGTACACTTCAGAAATTATGCCCCATACGTAGTAATACTATGTGTTTCAGAGAAAATAGTATTAAACAGAGCAAAGCAGGTAGCACTGGAATGGTCCAAGTTTATACCTGTGAAAATTCGACTTTTGATTTTTTTTTGCTCGATACCCCCCAATTTGTTTGTTTTCCGAAAAAAAGAAATAAACATGGGGTTTTAAATGGGAGAAGCTCGATTTTCGAAAAAATAAGTACTTCTTGTAAACATTTTGTAAATTAAAGTATAGTCACCTCTTCAGGAATTTTTAAGCCATAATTTCAACCCACTTACTTTCAACTTTGACCTCCCCAGTACCCCTTTATTGTGCCCGTTGAATGTGTCACTCATTCCTGATAATAATTTTTCACGGTTTACAAGTGGAAAAATTGTTTAAAAAAGTACCAGAAATCATTAGAAAATAAATTGCATTTAACATCGTGAATTGTGTAATCAATTCCAGAAAATAACTTACTACGATTTTAAGGAGAAAAATTGTTTAAAAAAATTCAAATTGTTTATATAATTACCAAATATTTTAAACAAGAAGTACTACTCTTGACATGCATCAACTTCATATCATTTATCCCGAGAGATAATAACTTTTCACAACTTACAGCGGGAAAAAAATTCGAATCAAATAATAATTATACAAACAATTCAAAATTATTCAAAAAATACTTGGAAACCCTCCACTTATTATATTAACTAGGTTTCAATTGGACCTCGAGTGTTTCCAATTTGTTTTTATTTATAATTATATGGTGCTAATTTCACGAGCAGTTTGCTTCCCGTTAGCAAATATATTTGCTTCCTCATAGAGGAAACATTAGTTATTTTTTCACAATAATAGACAAACCAAACTCTTCATTTTGATCAATTTAATAATAGGAATTCACAAAAAATACAAAATTACAAAATAATACAAAAAATTTTTTTAATACAAAGAAAAAATCAGACAAATCAAATTTTGTATTCAAAAATATAATTTTTCGAGCTGGAAAAGGCAAGGGAAAAGTTCTGTCGCACCCTATCGTTTTCCCAGCTTTATGATTCCTTTACAAAAAATGTCAGAATTATTCTATTTGAAAATTTATGATCAAAAAGTCTTTTTTATTCATGCGACAACTTTGAATTATGTCGATGAAAAAGGTTTTTCTATTTGAAACAGATGTTTCCAATATTATAAATGAGCATAACTTTCTTAATCTTCAATGTATACCATTAAGCCATTTCCCTTTCGGGGTAGGCGTGACACTACCCGATTCGGGTAGTGCTTCTAGGTTGATAACTTGTAGTAAATAACTACAAGTGTGGGCTCACCACACCCACGATGCGATGTGCCAACAGCACTCAGTTTTCTCGAATGGTCACCCATCCAAGTGCTAACCGCGCCCAACGCTGCTTAACTTCAGTGATCTGACGAGAACTGGTTTTTTCAGCGTGGTATGGCTGTTGGCATAAAGTGTATTAATATCTAGATCAATCGATTGGCCTCGAATCAAGGAATCTTCCGTTCCTGCATCAATTTTGAATTATGTCAGTGAAAAAAGTTTTACTATAAAAAATCGTGTTTTCAAATATTATGCATTACCATAGCTTCCTTACTAGTGATGGGCACTGCTCGGCCTGACTGTGGTAATACCTGACCTGACCGGTAATGTCCAGTCATGACGGTAAAAGTTGGTAAAACGCGGTCAGACCCAAATATCTCCAACAGGAAAGTTTTTTTTATAGAAAAAAGTGGTTTAGTTGTTAGGAGATCCCGTATGCTAAACTTGTACAAATAGTTCTTTGGTTCTAAATGTTCCAGTTATTCTCAAAGTTATAAAAATGCAAAAAAGTTGAGCATAGCAGACGACACTGTTGACAGTTTCGCGCGAGTTTCGAGGGGAATTTGAAAATGACACTTTACAAATTGACAAATTACATTGAAAATTTGTTATATTTACTAAATGAAAATACTGTTTTTTTGTCTTTAAATAACATAAAATTGATAAATAATTATTATGAATTTAGATTTATGAGTAATTTGTGTAAATAATGTATTATTTGTATTGTCATTGTTACCATTTTTAATTATAATAATTGCCTTATTGAATTTCGTCACATATAAATAAGAACAAATAATAAATTATTTACACAAATTACTCATAAATCTAAATTCATAATAATTAGATATCAATGTTATTTTATTTAAAGACAAAAAACAGTATTTTCATTTAGGGAATATAACCTATACGATACAAAGTACTTAACTTAATACTTAAGTGTCATATTCAATGAAATGATATTCAAAATAACTTAACACACTACTAAATATTATTTTAAAAATATTACTTATTACTATTACTATTACATTACTATTACGCCAACGGCCATACCACGCTGAAAACCCCAGTTCTCGTCAGATCACTGAAGTTAAGCAGCGTTGGACGCGGTTAGTACTTGGATGGGTGACCATTCAAGAATACTGACATGAGTGCTGTTGGCACATCGTGGGTGTGGTGAGCCCACACTTGTAGTTATTTATAACTTCAAGAAAAACCTAGAAACACTACCCGAATCGGGTAGTGTCACGCCTCCCCTGAAAGGGAAATGGTTTAATGGTATATACTATATATACTTAGTAAATGCAACAGATTTTCAATGTAATTTGTAAATTTGTAAAGTGTCATTTTCAAATTCTCCTCGAAACTCGCGCGAAACTGTCAAAAGTGTCGTCTGCTATGCTCAGCTTTTTGGAATTTTTATTACTTTGAGAATAACTGGAACATTTAGAACCGAAAAACTTTTTGTGCAAGTTTAGTATAGGGTATTTCCAAACAACTGAACCACTTTTCTGTATAAAAAAACCTTTTCTGGTGGAAATATGTGGGTCTGACCGCGTTTTACCAACATTTACCGTCATGACCGGTCAGGATTGGTCATGACTGTGAAATACCGAGCAGCGCCCATCACTATTCCTTACTCTTCAATAAAATGTGTCAATGTTATAGGTCAATCGATTCGTCTTGAATCAACACAACTTTTCTATTCTCGCATCAACTTTAAATTATGAGAATGAGGACATTTTTACTATAAAAATCAATTTCCGGATTATTAAGATGACTGTGAGAATTTATTTATCGCGATTGTTTGAAGTATGATACAATTGGGTTTTTACTTTGTATTGAAATAAGACCTTTCTCTAAAAATAGATGTGTCACGAAAATTTCGAAAGCATTGTTGTCGCTTTTCCTCAATGCCGATTGGGTAATTTGAAAAACTTGAAGGAAGGAATGTTGCCCAATTCACACACATAATTAAGAATTGAATACTAACGTAAAATTTTATTAATACATTTTCAGTTCAACCAAACTGATGAATTTTTGATTAAAAATTTCTCAACAGTAAGTACGATAGTTGATATTTCCACCAACAAATATTTTAATTTTCAATAATAGACTGTTAAATCAAACCAAAGAATAAGAATTTTCGAAAAAGACTTGTATTTTTAACGAAGAAAGGTTTTTTAATCAACGAAGAAAAGACAACTCATCCAAAATGTTGACTTTTTAAATCACAAAGATGAATTTAAACAAAAAGTTGAATTGACACCCCAAAAAAATATGCATTTTCTACCAAAATTATTGAATTTTTGACTAAAAAGACGAGTTTCCAACAGAATAAGTGAATTATTAACCGAAAAAGATCGATTTTCTAGCAAGAATGAAATAGCTATATTTTTAGTGAAAAAAATTAATTGTAACCAGTGAAATTAAGTTTGAATTAAAATGATGCATCGTCAATAAAAATAAAAATATCAGCCAAAAAGTAGCATTTTCAGCCCAGAAGATGAATTTTCTACAAGAAAAAAACAATTTTCAACAAAATAGATGAATTTTCAACTAAAAAAGATAAATTTTCAGAATAAAAATAGAATAGTTTAATTTTTTTCAACCAAAAAGGTTCATTTTCTTCCAAAAAAATGATAACTTCACAACAAAATAAATGAATTTTTAACTAAAAATGATAAATTTTCAACAAAAAGTGATATATTTTTATTTTCAACTAGGGGAATAAAATTTCAAGCTAATACAATAAATTTAACTATTACATTTGTAGTTAAAAATTCAACTATTTGGTTAAAAATTGATCTTTTTCAATTGAAAATTCATTTAGTCTGTTCAAAAATCATGCATTCTGTTGAAAATTCGTGTTCTTCCGTAGAAAATGTATCTTCTCAGTTGAAAATTGATGATTTTCGTTAAAAATTCATCTCTTTGGTTTAAACCTGAACTATTTTGTTGAATATTCGTATTTTTTTATTGCTTTCAGCTGTTTTGGATTAAAATTGAAAATTTTGGGTTAAAATATCATCAATTATACTTTTCTTTGAGAATCATTTATTTTTTGAAAATTCAACTACCTGGGTGCAAGTTGAAATAATTGGTTAAAAATTAAACTGGTTGGTGTAAAATTCGTCTTTTTGGCTTTAAAATTCAAGGATTTGGTAAAAAACTAAACTATACAGTTGAAAATAGTCTTTTTCAATTAAAAATTCTTACTTTCGGGTTGAAAATTAGATTGCTTTGTAGAAAATACGTATATTTTGTTTGATAATTCATATCTAGGTATATAACATCTTTTTCGGTAATAAATGCAACTATTTGGTTGAAATTTCATCGTTTTGGTGAAAATTAAACGAACCATTTAGAAACTTGACCAGTTGGTAAAAAATTAAATTTTTTGATAAAAATTATTTTTTTATGGGCAGAAAATTAATATTCTTTTTTAAAAATTCATTCATCTTGACTCTGTTATTTAAATATTTTGTTACAAACTCGTCTTTTTTGGTTCAATTTAACTGGAAGAAAATTCCTTTTTTCGTTGAAAATTAATTTCTTAAACTGAAAATGTAACTATTCCATTTTTGTTTGAGAACTTATCTTTTTTACTTGAGAATTCAATTATTTTGATAGAAAATTAAACTATTTTGTGAAAAATGAAACTATTTATTAAAATAATACTTCCTTGGTGGAAAATTCAACTTTTTTGTTAAAATTGATGTATTTTGTTGAAAATTCGTATTTTTAGGCAGAAAATTAGTTTAAAAAAAAAATTTATTGGCTGTGTAATTCGTTTTTTCTTGTTGACAATTAAATTTTCAAACTGAAAACGTTTTAAAAAAATTCAACCATTTGGTTGTAAATTCAACTGTTTTTGTATTAAATTCAACTATTTGCCGTTGGGTAGAAAATACCAGTGTTGTCTAGAAAATTCAAGTATTTTGTTGAAAATTATTCACTTTAATTAATCTTCTTCATTAAAAATTGATCTTATTGATTGTAAACTAAACTATTTCCTTAATGATATGTCTTTTTTTAGTTGAATTTAACAGGGAGAGAAAATATATTTTTTTCTTTAACATTCAACTATTTCAGTTTTGGTAAGAAATGATTTTTTTTTGTGAAAATTCATGTATTTTGGTAGAAAATTCAATTATTTGGTTAAAAATGCTAATAATTAGTTAACAAATCATCCACTTGGTAAAAAAATTCATTTTTTTGTTGAAAATTAATTTTTTTTAATGAAAATGTAACTATTCCATTTTGGATTATAAACTTACTTACTTACTTACATTCACACTTACATTCATACCCGAAATACGAAATATTAAATTATTCGTTGAGAATTCACCCTTTTTGTTGAAAAACGAATTACAGTTGGTTAAAAATGCAACTATTGTATTAAAAATTTAATTATTTTTTAAAAATTTAACTACTAATTCAAAGCCTAACGGGCGGGGGGGGGGGGGGGCACAGTGGCAAAAAATGACTTTTTTGATGCAAAATAACGTACAGCCTACAAATATTGACCGATTTGAGCGCAGCAAATTAAAAAAAATCTAATGAAATTTCAAAGAAAGTTGTCAAGCCTGATTTTCAAATTATTTTTTGCATTTTTTTATAAATAAACAAATAGGACGACAAAATTACAATTTTTTCTATTCGACGTTCTTGTTGCTCGACAATCATAGAAAAATTGTTTTAATCGCCTACGTTTTATGCATTTACATTATATAAAGATATTTCTTTATGATACAATAAACAAGAAAAATTTTTTATATGAATTATTTGTTGAAAACGTGTTTTCTATAATTTTCAATAATATTACGGTTCTTTTTGAATATATATTACATTTTATTATTTAAAAAAAAAATTTAATAAACCATTCCATTATTCGGGCATTCGCCGACGGAAAAATTATTTGGTTTCATTGCTAATCCTTTTAATTGAAATTTAGATTATAATTTTATTAAAACTCAGACTTAGTTAATACTTTGTTAATAAGTATTTTTGAGCGAATGCAATAAACAAATTTATTATTTGGGCATATAAGTTGTTGATTAGTGTTATGTTTTTTTTATTTATTTGAAATATGCTTTTTTCTTGACAAATGCTCGAATAATGCATTTGTTTATTCATTTTTTTTACAGAAGACAAAATTATTCAACTAGTTATGAATTTTGTTGAAATTGTCGTAAAGTATCCAATTAAAAAGACTGGCATTGGAAAAGGACTAATTTTTCCATTGACAAAAGCCCGAATTATGCATCTGTTTTATTAAATTTTTTGTAAAAAAATCATGAAATTGATCAAGAAATGATGAATTTTTCTAAAATTATCATGAGGCCCATACAAAAATATCAACATTCAAAAAAACTAATTCTTCTGTCGACAAAACCCTGAATAATGTAATTATTAATTCAAGTTGTTTATAAAATTAACAAAAATAAACTTAAGAGATATTCTCTCCATTTTAATATTGTTTCTATCCAAATTTCATGCAATAAAACTTTAAAAAGACATCAAATTATTGAAAATTATAGAGAACACATTTTCAACAAATAATTTGTTCACAAAATTTTGTTTTTGTTTATTGTATCATAAAGGAATATCTTTATCTGATGTAAATCCATGAAACTTAGGCGATCAAAGCAATTTTCCTATTATTTACGAGCACCGGGAACGTCAAATACAAGAAATTGCCATTTTTTTCCGTCATATTTGTTTACTTGTAAAAAGAAATGAAAACTAAATAAAAAATCAGGCTAGAAAACTTTCTTTGAAATTTCTTAAGCTCTTACTTTGAACTTTGTGTGTCCAAATCGGTCAATATTTGTTTTAATCGTAAAAAACTAATTGAAAAGAAAAAAAATAAATTTTTGGAAAAACGACACGAAATACTAAAAATAATGAATAAAAAACATTTTTTCAACCAAAACAGATCTACTAACCTGTTATAAATCATCTTTTGATAAGGCGCACAGTTTTTGTTTTAATCGTAAAAAATAATTGAAAATAAATAAATTACATTTTTGGAAAAAGGACACAAAGTACTATAAACAATGAACAGACCAAATTTTTTCACCAAAAAAAGAATTAAAAATGTCTTATAAATCATTTTTGATAGGGCGCATAATTTTTGTTTTAATCGTAAAAAAATTAATTGAAAATAGAAATTCAATTTTTGGAGAAAATGACCAAAGATACTAAAAACAATGAATGGACAAAATTTGTTCAACCAAAAAGCAGTTACAAACGTGATATGAATTATTTTTGAATACGGCACTTTACATAAGATAATAAAAGCGATGAATGAAAAAAATTTGTTTAGCCAAAAAAAACTACACATGTGTTTTTAATTATTTTTTGATAGGGTGCATGGTTTTGGTTTTAATTGTAAAAAAGTCATTGAAAATAAAAAAATTAATTTGTCGAAAAAACGACACAAGATACTGAACACAATGAGCAAACAAAATTTTTTCAACCAAAAAGGATCTTTAAATGTGTCATAAATTATTTTTTGATAGGGCGCATGGTTTTTGTTTTAATCTTAAAAAAAGCTACTGAGAAAAAAATTAATTTTTTGGAAAAACGACACAAGGTACTAAAAAAAATGATTGAACAAAATTTGTTCAACTAAAAAATATCTATAGATGTTTCATAAATCATTTTTTATAGCGCTCAAAGTTTTTCTTTTAATCGTGAAAAAATTCTTTGAAAGTAAAAAAATAAAATTTTTGGAAAAACGACACGAGATACGAAAAACGACGAATGAACAAAAGTTCCTCAACCACAAAAGGTCTACATATTTGTTACTAATTATTTTTTGATAGAACACGTAATTCTCATTTTATTTGTAAAAAATAACAATGGAGATAAAAAAATTTAATTTTTGGAAAAAAAGGACACAAGATCCTGAAAACAATGAATGGAATGAAGTTGTTCAACTAAAATAGATCTAGAAATGTGTTATGAATAATTTTTGATAGGCGCATAGTTTTTCTTCTGATCGTAAAAAAATTCATTAAAAATAAAAAAAGTAAATTTTTCGAAAAACGACACAAGCTGTAACAAAATTTTAATTAACAACATTCTTCCCCTAAATTATATCTAGAAACAATTGATGCAAAATAAAGAACAAATATTTAAATAATCATAAAAAATAAAATGTGTGCACGAATATGGAGGAAGAACAGACAGAGCACGTAGTGCGAAATCCGAAAGATAGTGTGGTAAAAATATAGATAAAAACTTATACTAAAAATAGGATAAAAAAAAGCTTATGTTGCTTGCATTTTCTTGCTCTAGTACTTGCTACAAAAACTAATTAAATAATACAATTTAATTAATAAATTTTCTTATTTATTAAACTTACCAATCGATGTAAAGAAAACTGCTGTGGTGACAAAGATAGCAGCAATAGTTATCTTCATGATCCCGAAATAAAGAAGTCAGATTCTTGATGAATTGCCTAATGTGTAGGGATGACGAGTGAACTAAATGCCACGTTTGCCGTTTTATATACAATCCGTTATCTTGTTTTTCTCAAATGATCGTATTCACCTAAATTCACTGTAAATTCGATAATTTTTAGAGGAATGTTCTTTCCTGTTTGAGACACTACGTGATTTCAAAGTGTTAAGTAAATTGTCGATATTGTGTACATTGTCAAAATTCTTGAAATAAGGAAAAATGCCACGCCGCGTTACGAAAGAGGCTTTCCACTGTTAATATTTATACAAAATTCCATCAGCATATGCTATTGTTCACAATACATAATGTGCGTCTTTCCTTAAAAAAAATTAAAGATGACAAAATTCTGCGCCCTATTATGTTGAAACAAAGTTCTGTTTAAGAGTCTTTTTTCATACTTCTGTATGTTGTAGAGGACAAAAAAATGCGAAAAAAGTTTATATAATTTTCGGCAGATGAAGATTTTAAAGGGGTGAAAAGCACCCCTAAAGTTCGCCAACAAAAACAGTTTTTGTACGCATTTTTTGTTATATCTCTGTTCCTATAGCAACAGAGATATCGTACAAGAACTGTTTTTGGGGGTGAACTTCAGGGGTGCTTTTCACCCCTTAAAATCCTCATCACCCGAAAATTAAATAAACTTTTTTCGCATTTTTTTTTGCATAGATGCAAAATTTCTTTTGAAACCAATTGGAGATTGCTTAGTATCGAACGTCGATATTTTGTACAGCATTTTGATTACCAGGGGTTGCATCCCGTATTTTTTATGAGGGTAACAATGATTTTTTTCAAAATTTTTGCTCTGTAAAAATTGCAAAAACAATCAAATATTTACAAAAATAATTTTATTTAAAAGAAAATCGAATTCTAAAGTAAGTGTATTTACATCTGTTAACTAAAAATAATTTTTATATTTGAGTAGAAACAAAAAAATAGCGGTTATCGCATGTTGGGGGTTAAGCTACCCCTACTGGGTGTACCCATATGTAGAAACGATCCAAGTATCAGTAATCGATGTAAATAAAAGTTTTATGTGTTATAAAGTGCAAAAAAGTAAAATATACGTACATTTTTTTATCGGGTGAAAAACATTTTAAAGGGGATAAGCCCCCCCCCCCCCGAAATTCACCCTTCAAAAGTTTTTTCAGAATTCCTTTTTTATTATGCATTTTTTTAATCCACTTGGCGATAGTTTATTATCAAATAAGTATGTAATGCATTTGCGTATTTTTGTAGAGAAAAATAAAAAAGAAAACCATTTTACCCTGATAAAAAATGGTAAGCGACTCCTGGAGTTTGAAATGTTGTATTTAATATCGTTGTTCGATAATAAACTATCGCCAACTAAATTAAAAAAAAATTTGCATAATAAAAGAAGAATTCTGGAAAACTTTTGAAGGTTGAATTTCAGGAGTGCTTATCCCCTTACCAAAAATAAGGCATGCACCAGTTGGTTGCAAGAAATTTTTTTGCATAGAATGAGATATATCGTGAAAAAACTGTTTTTGGGGGTGAACTTTAGGAGCGCTTTTCACCCCTTTAAAAAAATAATTCAATTTTCCAAGTCTATGTCTCAAATCTTTTAATATTTAAGGGTTGAGTTTGAGAAATTATTGTCTGAATTTTTCATTATTTTGAATTTATTCTGGGGGTATTGAATTTAAAATTGCGTTTAAAATCCAAACCAAACAATTCAAACTACTTCAATTCAAAATTATTAATTTAAAACTGACCTAAATTTGCAATTTTTAAAGAATTAATAGTATTTTTAATACTTCAATTTAAAAATGCAGCCATGTGAAATTTTATATTCAATATTTTCGAATTTAAGTCTTTAAGGCAAAAGAATTTTTGTTTAAGGCCTAAAAAATTTAACTTTTTTAGAATTCATATTTTTCGTTGTGCCTATTGCGTGATACTTAATAAAAATTGTGTTTGTCTTCTATAAAATATAATATTATCTAGATTTCACATACCTAATCATGTGATCTGTAACTCAATATAAGCTTATTTGCTATCTCGTTGAGTTTACTAATGAAGAAGTAAAACAAATCAAACAAAAAAATCACGCAATAAAAACTCTAATTAAAATTGAAATGATAGAAATTTTAAAGATGATGAATATATTATTAATAACTATTAATATCATTTACACAAACAAAAATTGTATTTTGAACATAAAAATACTGAAAAGTCAAATCAATAAAACTAAAATTAGCTATGTGATGCCTTAGGTTTTAGATGTCATAAAAAATCGAAACTTCGAACACAAATTTTTGATTAGTTAAAAATAAGGAGAAATGATATAAGTTTGAATTCACGTTTTAAAAAATTACAAAAGTTTAAAAACAGTTCTACTCTCAATTTCACTTATTTCAAATTCAAATAGGGCCTTACGACATTTTTATTTTAACGATTTACATTAGAAATTTATTCATATTAATCTCAGGTTTTAGCCCAAAAAAGATTTTGTATAACCACAAAGACGAAGTTTGGAAAAAACAGCTGAATTTACAACCCCAAAAGATGCATTTTCTACCAAAATTATTGAATTTTTTACTAGAAAGATAAGTTTTCAACAGAAAAAGTGAATACATTTTTAATGAAAAAAAATCATTTTCAACTATATCATTATATCAACTAAAAAAGGATAAATTTTCAAACAATAGAATAAAATAGTTTAGCTTTAAATTAGAGAAATAATTGTTTAACCAAAAAACAATAACAAATAGTTAAATTGTCAATCAAACAGGTAACTTTTCACCGAAAAAGATTAAATGTCTATAAAAAAAAATTGCGACGAAAAATGGAACAGTTACATTTTTGGTTAAAAATATTAATTTTCAATAAAAAAAAAATAATTTTCGACCAAGAAAATTAAATTCTTACCAAAAATATTAATTTTCTAGGAAAAAATAATAATTTAATAAAATACATGAATTTCCAATCAAATATTTTACTTTTTAATGGATGTTTTAAAATAATAGTTACATTTTCAACCAAAAAGGTTTATTTTGTACGAAAAAAAAACTTTCCAACACAATAGATGTATTTCTAACAAATTCAACTTTTTTGTAGAAAATTTATCTTTTGTAATTGAAAATTCACTTATTCTGTTGAAAATTCGTGTTCTTCAGTAGAGAATTAATCTTATCAGTTAGAAATTCATATTTCTCATTGAAAATTCATCTCTTATTTTAAACTTGAACTATATTATTTGTTTTTCGAATTAGACCGATTTATAAGAATAAATGTATAAAGATGGTAGTGATTGATGGCCTTTGTTCTTTGTAATTCATATTATATATTTAATAATTGAAGTACAGTCAATGCATTTCACTGTGCAACCACAGCCTCATCAGGACTATAACAAACAATGGATAATGTCATGAATATGTATACATATATGGTCTATTATCGACGAATACATTTTTCATTTACTAATTTTATTTTTAAAATTACCACACTGTATTCTTTTCATCCAAATTAAACATTAAAAATGAGTCGTAGTTCTCATATTTTTAAGAACTCAGAAAAATTGAAAAATCCTTTTTCTTTAAGTGTTCCTAACCTCACTAAATGTGGAATAGGTATTTGGATTTATTTTTAAAAAGAGCTTTTAATGGTTTTTTGAGTTTGTCATTGGTATATGTAGTAAAGTTTGTTGTAATTTGTTTTTTGTGGAAAAAAACGTATGCATGTTTAATTTTTTACATATTTTTAAAATTGGGTGGTATAGTTCTTTGACAAACGGTACTACTATTATTATTTGTAAATCAATCTTTGAAATTTACTCTTGAAAACCCAACAAACAAACATATTAACTCTTTAGATATAACCCTAATTTTTCAAAAAGGTTTCATAGAAACAGATTGGTATCAAAAACCATATGCAACTGGCCAAACATTAAATTATTTATCTAATCACCATTTAAACCATAAGAAAGGAATAATTTTCTCAATGTTAGACAGAGCTATACAACTTTCAGAACACTGAAAAAAATTCTTAGTAGATTTGACTACTTTTCAACTAAGTTGCTTAGTTCCCTAAGGCCCCAATGTCACTTTTGTAGTCAAACTAATTATGTGATATATAGTTAAGTGAAGTAAGAAAAGCAGTCGTTGTAGCTAATATTTGTGGTTGATTTGACTGAAGTCAATGAGAATTGGAACAAGTAAGATTTAGGCAGTAAATCCAACTACTTTATATATTATATTCAACAATATAGTTCAAGATGGTAGTGATTGTTGGCCTTTGGTCTTTGTAATTCATATTATATATTTAAGAATTGAAGTACAGTCAATGCATTTCACTGTGCAACCACAGCCTCATCAGGACTATAACAAACAATGGATAATGTCATGAATATGTATACATATATGGTCTATTATCGACGAATACATTTTTCATTTACTAATTTTATTTTTAAACTTACCACAATGTGT
>CAKNYM010050363.1:149174-165551 GCA_932195095.1 Andricus curvator
ACACATTGTGGTAAGTTTAAAAATAAAATTAGTAAATGAAAAATGTAATCGTCGATAATAGACCATATATGTATACATATTCATGACATTATCCATTGTTTGTTATAGTCCTGATGAGGCTGTGGTTGCACAGTGAAATGCACTGACTGTACTTCAATTCTTAAATATATAATATGAATTACAAAGACCAAAGGCCAACAATCACTACCATCTTGAACTATATTGTTGAATATGCTTTTTTTATTTATTATAATTATTATATAATTATAATTAATTTTCGTTGTTGTTGAAAATTTAACATTTTCATTCATCTATTTTAGTTGAAAATTCATCTTTAGAGTGGAAAATTGAACAAGTTTTTCTAAAACTGAAAAAAATAGCTATTCCATTATTGGTTGAAAATTTATATTTGCAATTGAAAATTAATCTTCTCTATTCGTAAATTTAACAATTTGGTTGAAACTTCATGTATTTTGTTGAGGATTCAACGATTTAAAAAAAATATAAAGTATTACAGATTTCGTTTGAAATCCATCTTTTCGGTTTTAAAATGAAACCGGTTTGTGTACAATTCGTCTTTTTGGTTCAAAAATTTAACGATTTGGTAGAAAATTAAACTATACAGCTGAAAATAACCTTTTTCATTTGAAAATTCGTACTTTCGGGTTAAAAATTCAGTTGTTTTGTAGAAAATATGTATTTTTTGTTTTTGGCAATTCATACCTTCGTATATACCATCTTTTTTGGTAAACAATGCAACTATTTCGTTGAAAATTCATCGGTTTGGTGAAAATTAAACTAGTTCTTCAAAAACTTAACCACTTGATGAAAAATTAACTTTTATTTTTAAATTCATATTTGTCGGATTAAAAATTCAACTACTAATGGAAAGTTCATCCACTTCTTGGAAATTCGTCTTTTTGAGGAGAAAATTAATATTCTTTTTTGAAAATTCATTTCTTTGGCTGTGGAATTCAACGATTTTGGTCAGAAACTCGTATTTTTTGTTCAATTTAACTGAAAGAAAGTTCATTTTTTAGTTGGAAATTAAAACATTTTGTTAAAAATTAAACTATTTATTAGCAAAATTAGTTGCTTGATGGAAAATCCAACTTTTTTTTTTAATTCATGTATTTTGTTGAAAATTCGTCCTTTCAGGTAGAAAATTAATCTTTTGTTAACTTAGTTTATTGGGTGTGGATTCAAATCTTTTCTTAAATATTTGTATCTTTATTAATTAAATTTATCTGGTACAAAAATCCTTTTTTTGTTGTTGAAAATTCAACTATTTTATTTTTGGTTAAATAATAATAATTTTTTTGTTGAAAATTCAACTATTTTTTGGGGGTGAACATTTTCAAGTCAAAAATAATTCAAGTTCCAGTGCCTATGTCTAGAATCTTTCAATATTTAAGGCTTGAGTTTGAGCAATTATTCTTTTAATTTTTAAATTGAAAATTTTCAGTTAAGTGCAATTAAACTGCAAAACTTAATTTGTTACACTTTTATAAATTGAACAGTTCAAAGACTACTGCTATCCCTCAATTGAAACTAAAACCAGCAAAAGGACTACCTTGCCTGAATACATAATAGATCTTATATGGGAAAGAAATAAAATTCGCCAAGTACGCCAAAGAACTGGCATACTAAAATTCAAAATAATTAAAAACACTCTCAATAATTTAATAAGCCTAGAAACTAAAAAATCCAGTAATGGGAATTGGAATATTAAACTGCAAAATTTGAAAATTAAAGATAATTCCTTATGGAGAACCGCCAAATACTTCTCCAAGTCCAACCCTGAGAAAATTAGAAAACTCCACGGCAAGACGGGTCTCGTCTACAGCGATGTAGATGAGGCAAATGCGTTGGCTGTAATTCTTGAGAAAGTGCATCATCTCACCGAAAATATGGACGAAAGGAAAACTGAAAAATTAGTTAATGATAGTTTGAGGGAAATTCTTGAGACTGATTTAGAAATAGATTCGATAGATTTGACACCTCCCTCTGAAATTAAGAAAGCAATCAAACGAACTGCGCCAAGGAAAGACCCTGGGCCTGACGGTATATAGAACTTAGTGTTAAACAATTTGCCAAAGAAAGCTATTGTCCAATTAACTTACATTTTCAATTCATGCTTTCAATGCTCCTATTTCCCAAATGAATGGAAAATAGCAAACGTGCTCGCCTTCCAGAAAACCTGGTAAAGATAAAATATTTCCTCAAAATTACAGACCCATCAGCCTATTGCCCACTTTCAGCAAGATTTTAAAAATTGTAATTCTCTACCGTCTCAAGAAATTCGAAACTACAAAGAAAATCTTAATGGATGAACAATTTGGCTTTAGAGAATAACATAGCACCGTCCAACAGCTGGCTCGCCTCACAAATCATGTCAGCACAAATTTTAACATTAATAAATCAACCGTAGCAGTATTCTTAGATAATGAAAAAGCGTTTGATACCGTCTGGCACAGAGGGCTTATTCACAAACTGAGTATACCTACGTATATTTTTAAACTTATCATAAGCTATCTGAGTAGTAGAAAATTTCAAGTATTATGTAATAATAAGAAATCCGATTTGCAAGATATAGTGGCAGGTGTTCCGCACGGTTCGATTCTGGGAGCGACTTTATTTTTATTTTTCATCAACGATATCGTTAAGAATAAAGATACGAACATTGCAATATTCGCTGATGACACAGCGGTGTATGCTTCCTCATGGAAAAAGTATAAGGCAGTAGAATACTTGCAAAGATATATACATAAACTAATTAAATATTATCACAAGTGGAGAATTGAAATAAGTGCAACTAAGACATCATTCATAATATTTACTAGAAAATCAGAAGAGAATGAGGATGATCTTGTCATTAAATTGGATAATGCAGAAATAACTCAGAAAAGTTTGTCAAATACCTATGTGTAATATTAGATAATAAACGTACATTTATGCGTCATATCAATGAAGCGTGCAAAAAAGGGTACAGAATAAATGATCTATTATTCAGACTGATGAATAGGAAAAGCGCTCTTAGTGTTAAGAACAAATTGATATTATATAAGATGACTATTAATCCAGTATTACTATACGCAGCTCCAGTCTGGAGTAGTGCCGCCGATACTCATATCAATAAGCTACAAATCTTTGAAAATAAATTATTAAGGCGGATCATGAATTCTAGTTCTAGAACGCGGAATATTGATATTAGAGAATTATTGCAAATAAACGACATAATATCCAACATCCTAGAATGAACACAAAATTTTTATAAATTCCAATTGAATAACTCGAAAGCCCTGAAAGATCACATACATATTACGCAAATGTAAATATATGTTTATTTTGTAAATAACACTGTACATAGCACTAAGTTATAAGCTAGTCTCAAGTTTGAACAAATATTAAATGGGGCTTTTTCCACTGACCTTTTACCCAATCGAAATTGATAAACCATTTGCACAAATTTAATTTTTAGGCTACAAGAAATTATAAACATTCTGATTAGTTATTAAAACGGGCACAGAATATAACATAAATATAAATATAATTACGAATGTATATGTAAACTTATGTTGATGAATAAATGGTTTATAAAAGCAAAGTAAGTCTCAGCGTAATGGATGCGATTTATAGATATAAGAAACGTTTATGTATGCGTATAGGTATTAGTATAGGATTTGTAAACAAACCACTGTAGCCAGTGAGCGACGTCCAAGCATAAACAGATATATGTATTAAGAAGTTTTGTAGCCAGTGTAATAGTGTGCGTTGATACACTTCCACCCGTCTTTCTTTTTGCCATGCGCCAGCCTGAAACACAAGATCACATGACCCCCATTTTTCGTATAGTGGTTTAGAAAGATTGCAAAGCGTTTGTTCCGCTTCTGTCAAAGTACTATACCAATTTTCGTTATTAAAATCCATTACAAAATTTAATACAGCGATTTAGAAATACTATAATTTTGTGTGTGTAAGTTTCCAATATTCTTACGATTTATTCTAATAAGAAATATTAGTGTGCATTTTGATTACTTTCCCTTTTTATGGTGGGCGGGGGGCGTTAAAAATGAGGGGGGGGGGTAATGTTTATTGATAGTCGGCTGGAGTTTCCCAGATAGGGCGGCGGTAGGGCTGTGCCTAGGCAAACTAGTCGGAAACTACGTTACACTACGTTGAGGAGCTAAAGACTTTCTCTCTCAGTATGGCTGTTGGAATGTCCAGAAGAAAATATATTTCGGAACCAAAATTCGGTACCGTTGCACAGAGACGCGTGTGAACGTCCGACAATGCTCCTAAGGGTACCGAAAGAACCGGGGGAATGCCCAGGAGAAAATGTAGGGTGGAACCGAAATTCGGTGCTAATGCGCCGCGACAATGTGCGAAAGAAATAGTTCGGAGCCGAAATTCGGTGCCTACGTACCGATGCGATGTACGAACGAAAAATAATTTGAAACCAAAGTTCGATGCCAATATACCAAACAATATCAAACAATGAGACCTAGAAACCGAAATTCTGTGTCGACGGCCGAAACAATGCAAGAAAAGAAAATAATCCGAAACCGAAGTTTGATGCCGACGCGAATAATTACTACCGTACGCTAGAAGAAGGATATAATTATTTAGCACGCGGGCAGAAGACACACGAACATTGAAATATATATTTGGCAGCAGAGCCTCGGTCCACCGTCGCGGCTAAGGTCTGACCCCCGCAACCAAATGGCGACGCTGGGCGACTTATCCGTCGACGAGCTCCGGTTTGGGTGCCCAACGAGAAAAAAAATATATATAAAGCACAGACACAGAGGAGAAAGAAAGAAAAATCTTGTGCCGGTAAGGCCCAGGTCACCGTCACGGCTAAGGTCTGACCCCCGCAACCAAAAGGCGACTTATCCGTAGACAACCTCCGGAGAGGTACCAAACACACAAGATAAATACAGAGAAAATGAAATCACGACGGCTCCGACGTGATGATGTCACTCAGCTTTCCAGGACGAAATCCGACAAGAGGTAGGGCCCAGAATAGAGGATAGGCACTCACAAAGGAAAACACTTCGTTTTGACAAGAACAATAAATCGGATTTTATTCAACTATGGGGTTTTACACGTAATGCGTCTCAAGTGCGTGGCTCGTTGGCCACGCTTAGTTCCGAAGAAAAAGACAGGCGAGCGCTTCTCGACCTGTCAAGTCCTAAAATCGAGGACTAACTGTTCGGACGGTACGCAGACCGTCGTTTCGCTGCCGCTCTATTCGTCCGAGAAGAGCAGTCCCAGCCTCGGATTGGCTGGGCCCGTGCGACAAGAGGGGACTCGCGTGGTGGGAGATCCCCCGTTTGCACTACCGTGCCGTTCACGCGTCGTGACTCGATTTCAGCCGTTTCTATTTTCTAAATCTAAATGTTTATAATAACCCTAAAAATCGAATTTTAACTCTATTGAAAATTTGAAAATTTAGAAATATAGATTGTTAGTAAGCGGAAGTAAAATGCATTTATGCGTACTTAGACCTAAATTAAGACCACGACTCATTGTATCTAGAGAGAAAAATATAATTAAGGGAAGGGTAAATTCATGTCAGGGCATCGATTCAAATAAAAAAAAATCTAATTCAAAAACTAAACGTTGTATGAACTCAAGGTAGAACGAAAGTGCAGTTTCACTAGCCATGCTAGCCGACCATGCACGTGCACGCGAGACATGCCGTCCTCTCTCTTTCGCCAACGCTCTAAGATATCGCTGTCCTATTCTAACACACAGCCACAAGCCTCCTTTCTTTTTTCGCGTATTCTCGTCATAAGTATTGAGAGGCTGTTGGTATGGCCAACAGCCATACCACGCTGAAAAAACCAGTTCTCGTCAGATCACTGAAGTTAAGCAGCGTTGGGCGCGGTTAGTACTTGGATGGGTGACCATTCGAGAAAACTGAGTGCTGTTGGCACATCGTGGGTGTGGTGAGCCCACACTTGTAGTTATTTACTACAAGTTATCGACCTAGAAACACTACCCGAATCGGGTAGTGTCACGCCTACCCCGAAAGGGAAATGGCTTAATGGTATACATACGAGAAACCGACCGTAGAGTATTAAAACACATCAAATGGCTATTAAACTTTTTATTTTCATTTTCATCTAATTAATGAAATATACTTTTACAGCATAATAAGAACAAAGGGCTGTTCACTCTCGAGTGATCGGATACTCCATGCGACTCGGATGAACACTAGCGCCTCTAAAGACTCGTGGTCGCTTGCGCTTTGGAGTAGTAACTCCGAGTAACTCCTAAAAGTCATGCGACACGCTCTGACTCGCGCTAACTCGCATTGACTCTATATCTACTCTTTCTCTTCTCTAGACTCACGCTAACGCCAAATATGTTACCGTGTCGTTTTTAAGATTCAAAAAAGATCATTTGAGAGATAAATGTTTCCTAACATCAAAATTTTGTTGAAAGAATTCTATCATTTACGTTCTCTTTTGCATAAATATGTTTCGCGTTCCGATGGTCTGATGTTTTATAGTATATTACTGATACCAAATAACTGATATTTTTCAGTATAGTATGTATATTTTTATTGGGTAAGGGGTCGAAAGATTGATTGAAAAAAGATTCCCAGATGTAGTCCAACTTTTTAATCGAGAAAGATGACAAAATAAATCAATGTTACAATGAACACACTCTTAAATCATATATAGGAAAATACAGAATACTATTCAGCAACGTACTTTATTGCTTCGTTAAACTTTCACAAAAACGACTATAAACAGATTTGAACACATTACGACAAACTGAATGCTACTCCTACAAAATTGTCCATGGAAAATAATCCGAAGATTCGAAAATGGGAAAAATGGTGTAATGTGTGTCTTTTTTCCAAAATACACGATGATTTTTACGTCATTTTGGGGAAAATTTCTGTGATTTTGAATGCAATTCTGGACAATTCTCATATTTTTTGGGAAGAGGACACTAATTTTACTGTCTTCCAGCCGTTCCTGAATCTCACGGAAAATTTTCCCAAAAAATTTGGCTGCATATAACAATGTGCGATCTTAACGACTCTTATAAATTTAATCCTTGGAGTAAACAATATTTCGATAATTTGAACGTAAGATTCCAAGGTTCGCTCTGACTTCCAATTATTACTCTACACCCTATATACTTATTGAAAAATGTGAAACTACTGACAATTAGCACCTGCTTCAAAACCTGCGTTGTTCAATACTACGAGTTCCTCACTCGCTTATTAATCATCAAGCTAATCAATGTAACGGTGGATAGAACTTAAAGAGAGACTTCTTGTACTCGCGGTATTCGTAATCATCACACATTCCACGTGATATATGGCACATTATTTAATGAAAAGCTCGTATAATACAAAATACTGTTAAGGCACACTAGTCAAGTTGCCTAAACTAATAGTACAAGAATCATTGTCACATTTTCTTATCAAAATTAGCAGTCGCCAAATTTATAAATAAATGTCACTCATCTTTTTACAATTAATGAAACGAACGTACTATATTTTTCACAAATTATCCATAATTACATCGAAAACAATATAATTAAGGACAAACCATACTTCAGTAGGCGATGGGGATGGTAGTGATAATTTGTACTTTTCTATACCAATATAACCGTGCACAGCTAATTCGGAAAGAACGAGGTTGACGTGATCATCGACATTATACCACTGGCATAATACTCCAGCAGGTTTTTTATTGCTACTCATATTCGCAAAATTTTCTGTATATTCAATAGATCTCGACGTTGTACAGTGATAGTGGGCGAAGCTCAAAACCATACGAACTAAGCACTTATCACGATCCACGGTTTCAAATAAGCACCAATCACCAACGATTATCTCGTCACATTTTATTGGCGTGCTGTTATTCCGAACATAAGTGGATCGGGAATATTTTTGGTATTCGGAATCTCGTACTCTTTGGAAGCGATCGCTGCTGAGTTTACATACGTTCTTATGGAGCAGCCAACAAATGGAACTCTTTTTTACAACATGCTCTTTACCATTGGAATCTTTGACAACTGTAAGTGGGCTATTTGGTTGGAGTTCAGTTGTTAAATCGTATACATTTTCCGGAAATTCTAACGAACCAGTCACAATTGAAAGGTTTGTTAAATCCTGTAAAATATCAGAATCACATTCTTCATCGACTATGACTTATTCATTACCTTTTTCTGAAATATCATTATCAACGTAGTCTAAATCTTCTTTGTCGTCAACGTCGTGCAGATTCACGTGACCTATATTTTGAACTTGGATGTCGCCTGCTTTTGGAGGCCGATGTCATTAGGTTCATCCCCTTCTCATCGTCTGCTAACAGAACTACCTCGTCCGCGTATTCTAGAGGGTATAGTTTGCTATTGCCCAAAATCGTTCCCCCTTTCCCTTTCCCTTTCTCCTTTAGCTTCTCCTCTAAGTCTGCCAGCAGCATATTAAAGAGTAGCGGACTCAACGGGCATCCTTTCCTTAGACCTCTTCCTGTCCAGGAAACCTTCCCTTTTTTCCCCTATCTTCAACCTAATCCTGGTTTCAGTGAAAATTTCCTTTATCCTCTGCACCAACCCTTCCTCTAGTCCTCTCTCTTTCATTGCCTGCCATAGCACTTTTCTATTCACTGAGTCAAAAGCTGCTTTAAAATCTACGAACAAGGCGACTAATTTCCCTCTTTTTCTTCCTAAATTTCTGTTAATCAAGTAGTTGAGTACGCAAATGTTATCTATTGTCCCCATCCCGTTTCTAAATCCCGTCTGATTGTATGGGATACTTTGTTTCTCTTCCATCTGACTTTCTGACCTTTTTCTCAGAATTTCTGCGTATACTTTATAACCCACTGGCATGAGAGTAATCCCTCTATACTCCTCTACCTTCTTGCCCTCCCCTTTCTTGACAAGCGGTACCACCAGCCCTGTCATCCTCTCCTCCGGCCACCCTTCTCCTTCCCAGACCTTGTTGCAGATCTTCCACATCCCTTCCCTAATTCCTTCCCGCCCATACTTTACCGCTTTATTTTCCATACCATCCTCTCCTGTAGCCTTGTTTTTTGTAGTCTATCTATCGCATTATCCACTTCTACTCTTGTTATTTCATTCCCTTCCTCCATTTCTCCCTGGACTGTCCTTCCTTCTATTTTCCCTATTTATCACATCGCAGACCCTACCTTCTTTGATCGCTTTTTCTACTTCTTCCTTGTATTTCTCATTTACCTTTTGCTTTTTCCTTCTCAGCATCCTCTCATGTTCTCTTTTTCTGCTATTGTACTCCACGTTCTCTGTTTCTCCTTTCCTGCATTTTCTCAAACACTCTTTTATTCTCTCTTTACTCTCCCTGCATTCCTCGTTCCACCAGCCTCTCTTTTCCTCTTCTCTTCCTTCTTTTGTACCTATCTCATCCCTTACCTTCTCAATTGACCCTCTCAACCTTTCAATTAACGAGCCTACTCCCTCCTCTTTTTCATACATAACATTCTCTTTTTCCATTTTTTGTGTAAATTTTTTCAATTTATCTACCCCCCATACTCCCAGTTTCGTGTTCCTTTCTCCCCTCTTTCCTTTCTCCCTCTGCCGCGCTTATGGACGTCACCATTCAGTGTAGCTACTACTGAGAAGTACTCCAATTTCCCTCTCTTACAACTAACTTTCACCCTTTACATCCTTGCCTTCACTCACCCTTCTTCCTGTACACCTGATCTCCGCCCTCACTCTGCTTTCTGCATCCATACACGCTGATTCGCTTTACCAAAACCAAAAAACCAACCAAAAATTAATTCTTAACAAAAAGTGTAGTTTATGATATTTTAACCCAAAAATTTTAATTTTAATCATCTATTTTTTTTAAAGTTATCTTTTTTTTGGTACAAAATAAACCTTTTTTGTTGAAAATTCAACTATTAGGTTGAAACATTCTTTAAAAAGTAAAATATTTGATTAAAAATTCAGATATTGTATTAAATTATTCTTTTTTTGGTAGAAAATTAATATTCTTGGTCAACATTTAATTTTTTTTTGGTAGAAAACTAGTTTTTTTTATTGAAAATTAATGTTCTTAACTAAAAATGTAAATGTTCCATTTTTCGCCGCAATTTTTTTTCTAGACATTTAATCTTCTTGGGTGGAAATTCACCTGTTTGATTGACCATTTAACTATATTTTATTTTTCTTTGTTAAAAACTTATTTCTCTAACTTAAAGCTAAACTATTTTATTTTTTTTTTTTTTTTAATTTATCCTTTTTTAGTCGGAAATGCATCTATTTTGTTGAAAATTTGTCTTTTTTGGTAGAAATATCGTATTCTGGATTACAAATTCAACTATTTTGTTCGAAATTTACTTTTTTTCATAAAAGATGCATAATTTTAGTTCAAAGTCAATTCCTTTGGTTGAAAATTAACAATTTTTTTTGGTTAAATATTCATCTCCTAGGTTGAAAATTTCACTATTTCATGTTTGAAAAATAAATATTTTGTGTTAAAGAATAATCTCTTATTCAACATTAATTTTTTCCCAAGATTAATATTTTCAGTTTAGAAATTCATCTCTCTAGTTGGAAATGTAACTATTTTTTGGAAAATTCGTTTTTTTGTTGAGACTTAATTTTTCTAACATATGAATGTAATTACAATCGCCAACGGCCATAACACGCTGAAAACACCAGTTCTCGTAAGATCACTGAAGTTAAGCAGTGTTGGGCGCGGGTAGTACTTGGATGGGTGGCCGTTCAGGAATACTGCGTGCTGTTGGCCCGCCGTGGGTGTGGTGGGCCCACATTGGTAGTAAATATCCACCTAGAAACACTACCCGAATCGGGTAGTGAGGCAATGAACTTTCGAGTTCGAACTGCTAATCAATATTTTTTTAATGAATGTAATTATCTCATTTTTAGTTAAAAATTGATATTTGTTACTGGAAATTATTAAATTATCAAAAATCTTCGGAAAATCTTCGGAAAATGTTCGGAAAATGTTACCTTCACTTCTTTCTTTTTCACTGCGAAATGACGAAATGCTATGAAAAGTATGCCATTTCATAATGGCAAAAATAATTAATAAATTGCGCCTGAAAATGATAACGTCATCATTTTTAAAGTAATTTTTAAAGTAAATGATGCGAACGCCTACAAATAACGTTAAAATATTCAAAGGCTTGATGCAAAAAATGAAAGTCCTATAATCAAACAAAAAATTTATTTTTGTTTATTCCCGCCGGATTTCAAATGATTTCAAGGGATTTCACAAGATGTAAAGGATTATATTGAACCTCCAAGGATTTCGAGGGATTTTATAAACATATTTTTGGAACCCAATTTCAACCTTTGAATTCTACATTTTCAAAGTTTAAAATTCCGGAGTTCCACTTTGAATGCTTTAATTTGCAGTTAATTTTTGATTAGTTCAAATGAAAAAATTTTAAGATTCTGAATTTAGAGTTCGAATTTTTTAATTGCATTGACCGTGAAAAATATCCGCGAACCGGGAATAGACCGGGAAATGACCGGTAATTTTTTTCTCCGATTAAAACGACCGCCCTGTGATTAACAACAAATTTGTAGATCTTTTTTGGGTGAACGACTTTCTTCAATTAATTTTTTCCGTACCTCGTGTCGTTTTTCCAAAAAATTTAACTTTCGTTATTTTTAATGTTATGTTCTACCATTAAAACAAAAACTAACTAAAATCTTTTTTTTTTCAACTTTAACCGTTGACCCCGGACTTTTCAAATTGACATGGGGTTTTAAATGGGAAAAGCTCGATTTTCAAAAAAATGTAAAAAAAAATTACTTGTTATAAACTGTTTGTAAATTAAAGTATATTTACATCTTAAGGAGTATTTAAGAAATAATTTCCAACCAATAACTTTCAATTTAAACACTCCAAATCCTCTTTTATTGTACCCAGAAAATGCCCTGAAAAATGCAAAATAGCAGTTTTCTATCAAATTCATGCTAAAGACGGTATTTTTTGAAATTTTTTCGACATGAATTATTTTGAATTGATAAGTGACGAGTTTTGAAGTATATTTGAAATAATTGTAATTGTTTAAACAATTATTATTTGTTTAAACAATCTTTTTTTCCCTGTAAATCGTGAAAAGTTATTATCTTTCGGGATAAATTATACAACGTTGATGAATGTCAAGAGTTGTAGTTCTTGTTTAACATATTTGGTAATTTTTCAAATGATTTTCATTTGTTTAAACAAATTTTTCTTCCAAAAGTCGTAGAAAGTTATTATTTTCTGGAAATAATTACACAATTAAAGAATGTTGAGAGCAATATATTTTTAAAGGAAATTTGGTGATTATTTAAACAAGTTTTATTTGTTTAAATAATTTTTCCCTCTGTAAAGCGAGAAAAGTTATTTTCTGAAATTAATGACACAATTAACGAATGTTGAGTGTAATATATTTCCATGGGATATTTAGCAATTTTTAAAATAACTTTAATTTGTTTCAATAATTTTCATTTGTTTAAACCATGTTTTCTCTGTAAATCGTGGAACGTTATTCTTTTCTGCAATTAATGACATAATTAACGAATGTTAAAAGTAATATTTTTTTGTTATAGATATTTTGCAATTATTTAAACAACTATCTATTATTCATTCACTTGCGCCTGTTCAAAGGAAAGGTGGAGAAAAGTCTAGATTTTTCAATTCTCTCATACTATGTCGCTCAATATTCAGTATTTTCTCATCTCAGAACGTATAATTGGAATCTGTGAACTGAAAATAATTTGCATGTAGATATTTCATACAGTATATGAATGAGACAGAACAGAGAAGTAATTAAAAAATTTTTTTTTAATATGGGATTAAAATGCTAAGTGTAGAGCTGTGAACTTAGAAGTTGTTACAGCATTTCACGTGACAATATCCTTTTTTTGCAGTCTGGAAAATTGTTCCTGTATTCTTGTACGACATGTAAAAAATACTGCTCTTGTTATTTGTCCCTAGTAATTAGCTGATTAAAATACGAAATGAACTTCAATCCTCTCTCGGCTACGTCGTTCACGAATTTTAAATTTTTCACAATTTCCAAACCTTTTTCATAGTCAGGGTTCTTTTCCCACAGAGATGCGTCCTAATCAAAAAATGAAGTTGCTATTCCGAAACAGCTGAAGATTGCCTGGACCGTTCCGAGATGAAGTCTTGAATCTCTTTAGATAAAAGTTCCCTGATGTCCTTTGGTTCAAGTCGCTTAATCATCTTCTGAAACTTTTGAACCGTCCGTTCTAAAGCTTGCACCATTAAATTCCTCTGCTCTACTGGGATTTCCTCATCAAAGAAGCCAGTCCTGCAGTTTCAGGTGTGAGGTACCAAAGATGTCCACTGAGCTTCTTCAAAACAGCGTTCAAAATTGCTGTATCTTGATCTTTGAAGGCATGCAGTTCTTTCAATAACTGCAAATCTTGGTTCAATGCTTTAGCAGCAAGGAGAGCATTAAACCATATTTTAATATAAATTTGCACTATAAAGATGCAGACGTCGCGGCATGCCGTAAGATCAGCGGAAGATAAGGGATACACAGCCCGAAAAAAGAATATCTTGATATTGTAAATAACTTTAGCCATAAACCTAGCTTGATGCATGTCTCCCGGCATACGAAACGACACTCTACGTGGTTGATTGCCTCCAAGAAATATGACTACGAGTTCCAAGAATTCTCGGTAGTCTTCTCGACAGTGCGGTTTCTTAAGTTGCGATATTGAAAAATCAATTAGTTTCTTGATTTTACTTTCAAGTGCGTTGCGTACAAACTGGTCTTCCGCTCCAGGTTTACAGCTGTTTACATCTATATCACTCCATGACTCGTGGAAGTTCTTCAAGAAGGGCACGATAGAATATCTTGCCGAATTTCACCTCGAAAGCTGCTCGCAGTTTTATTTCAGCTGTATGGTGTCGACAAGCAAAATAGAGAAGATCCCGTCCTATAGACGTCTCCAGCAATTTGCAAACACCGTTGTGCTTTCCCGCATTAGAGGCTATTGTATCATAACGCATAGCTTGTACTGTATCTAGAAGATTCCATTCGTCGAGACATTTGTAAACTGCATCAGGTTCATCCTTTCCTGTTCCATAATCAGTTTCAGGAGCCCCGAATAATAGTTCATGATCTTCTGCAGAAACGATTAGCGGTAATTGGTCTACTTTATCCTTCTCAACTAGTGCTGAAAGGAGTTTACCATCCCAATGAACGACAGATGCTTTGCCATCGAAGACTCTACTTTTTTCTTGAACTTTCGCTGCCTGCTCAGCTCTCGACTTTTCACGAAATTGACGAACAGAAGATCTACTTATGATAATGTTTCTCGTTGACAAACCTGAGGAATCAGCAACTGCCATAATATTGCGAAGTGCTCGCCTGTCACTAACTTTTGCTGCATTCAAAGCTGCCTCAAGTCTTAGTGTCATGATTACCGTTTTAACAGATTCAGTTGATTCTTCAAAGCTCATGGAAATGCATAATTCCTCTGCTTTCTGGCTTGGTGATGTTGTTGAACAAAAACTGGTATTGGCCGGATCCTCTTCCTCTGATGACGCGGTCAATTTTTCACCAATGATGCTGCTGCTACTGGAAGATGCCAGTTCAATACGAGAGGCCGAAAGTAAATTAAAGAAATTAATTAATGTTTATACTTTTTTTTGTAATTATTATTGATACTCCGAATGCATAGAATAAAGCATGGATGAGATGGGAAGAGTTTTCTTTCTCATCTTTAATATTCAGCAGTTTTTTTCTCTTTCAGAGAACGTATATAGAATAAATGTTGATAAATCACTTTGATAATCATAATCACTCATTTTCCTCGAGGAATCTAACTTAAATTACGTTAATGAGAAAATGTATAATTAAGAACAAATTTGAAATCTTCTAAAAGTGTTACCAAAAAGATAATATATATTTCCATGAAGTGTTCTATTTGTTTTGAGAAATATTATATTTTCATATTAAAATATACTTACTCAATGCTTCTTCTTCGCGAGCATGTTTCTTCCTCTGCTAAATAGTTTCCAGGCGTTCCTTATCTTTTGCAGCTACTGCTGTACTGTAAGTCCTAACTGAAGTAATGCAACCTTCTCGCGTTCTTTTTCTCTGATTATTCAAAAATTCTTTAGCTTTTTTCGAGACTTCATTACGCTGCAGCACTCATTGTACAATTCTTACTTTTCTGACACAACGTTATTCACCTCTTGTGGAAATGAAAGCATTACCCCAAAAAGTATTAATTTCCTTAGCGAGGATAAAACAGGTACATGAAGGGACTAGAACATTAACAAACTCCCTGAAAACGTAATATATACAGTTGTGTCAACAAATGATTAATAACAAATTTATAGATCTTCGAGTGAACAACTCTTGTCTATTCATTTTTTAGAGCTTGTGCCGTTTGTCAAAAGATTAAATTTTTTTCTTTTTAATGTTATTTTTCACAAACAAGAAACAAACTAAGTATCCTATCGAAATGTGGTTCATGACAAATTTATAGATCTTTTTTAGGTGCATAATTTTGGGGTGTTTATCTTTTTTCATATCTAGCAGATTTTGACCGCAAAAAGGAATTTTTCATTTTTCGTCATGTTTATAACCAGAACCGTTGCCAAAAAATGCTGGTTAATGAACTTGATCTTTCTTTTTGGTTCCTAAAAACGTATGCCAAAAGCGCAACCTAATTAAAAACAAGGACAGAAAGATACTATCGTGAAATCTGTTTTTTTTTTTTGGGATTCAGATGGTCTCGAAAAGTGAAGGTCTAAAGAAATCCGCGATATTCATCTTTCACATAAAAATAATACCTTTTCATTATGATGAGAATGTAAAAAATGAAATTTCAGTGAAAAAATTTCGATGTCATTTTCATTTAAATTTAAACAATCTGAAATTGCAAGCTTTTGAAGTTCAATCATTCTAAAAACGTAGAAAAACGTATGGGTTTGAATGAAAAACTACAAAAATGAATGAATTCAAACGTGAAGCGTCAAAAACTAAATAATTCCACACTTTGTTCAAAATTGAAGTATTTTTAAATTAGGATCTTGGAAGTAAGTCATAAAAAATTAATCAGTTCGAAATTTTGCATTAAGCTTTTTAAAATTGACCTAATTTAATCTCATGTGAAAAATTAATAATTTGAAAATCAATGCAACGCTGATATAATAGAAATGTCGCGATACAAAAAACACGCGAAAAGCAAGCTAATGGCTGGTGAAAAAAATGTTTTCAATTTCATATATTTTTTTATTGCATAAATTTATACCAAGAATACATTGATATTACAGTATCGACCAAGATAATACGCATGCATTTGTTGACGATATGTAGCGCGTCCTCAGGTTGCGGATAGAGGAACGGCCCGTAAGGC
>CAKNYM010050363.1:165951-209709 GCA_932195095.1 Andricus curvator
ATGAACTTTCGAGTTCGAACTGCTAATCTATAATAATAATAATAATGCAGTGCTGTATGTTCCCAGTGGGCACAAACGTTAAAGAACATCATTAGAACGGCTTAAAAACGTTTTAAATCAGTCCAAATAACGTTCCACAAACATAAATTGTTTCAGATACATTTAAAGGACGTATTTGTAACATACAACGTTTTCAGAACATTATTTGGTCTGACTGAGGACAGTTTTTGAAACGTATAAATGACGTATTTTGACTTTTACGTCCAAGAAACGTATTTAGGACGCTCCAATGACGGAAAAATGTCGATCAATTTGTAAAGAAAAAATGCCTAATTTATGACTATTAGACAAGTATACGCACAGTAAGTCACCATCCGTTTCTTTACACAAGTTTACGCACATTAAGTTCCGTAATTGGAATGTCCGAAAAACGTTTCTTGGATGTACCAGTCAAAAGAAGTTATTTTAACGTTTTAAAAACTGTCCTAAGTTCGACCAAAGAATGTTCTGCAAACGTTTCATGTTACAAATACGTCCTTAAAACGCCTCTGTAACATTTTATGTTTAAGGAACGTTATTTGGACCGACTTAGAACGTTTTTAAAGCCGTTCTAATGATGTTCTTTAGCGTTTGTGCCCACTGAGAACATACAACACTGCATATCGTCAACAAATGTATACTATAGATGAACATTATTTTGATTTTTGTTTCAGTTTGAAGATTTATCACGCGAGCGTCGCATAGTCTGAGGTTCTCTTATGGCTGTGGGGTCGTTTGCAGGTCCACTAGATGCTCCCCCCCACTCCTGGGACTTGGTTGTTCGAATGTTAAATTTTTGCATATCACGCTGTAGCTGATTAACATCGGGGTTCACTGTCGCTTCTTGATAGCCCATTGGTGGTCCATAGGGTTGTATATACGATTGTTGATGGTCGCGCTGTCCATAAGTTGGCATAGTCAATTGTGCATAGTGGGGCCGCCCATAGGGTCCTATAGGCAATTGTGGATATTGGGGCTGCCAATGGGGCTGCACAACCGATTGTTGATAGGGGAGCTGCCCAGGGGGATTTACAACCAATGGTTGATAGGGGGGCTGCCCATGGGGATGTACAACAAATTGTGGAAAGAGGGGTTGTTCCTGGGGCCAGAGTTGATACTCTCGGCCTACATGGGGTACTCTAGCCTGATGTTCATAGTTTTGGCCTTCATTGCATTCTGTAGCCCGATGTTGATTGGTGATGGTTATCGGGGGGAGGTATTTTCTGGGCGACTTTAGAATGCTACGGTACAGTTCTACCCTCCTGAGAGCACTTTTATGGACATCCCAAGCCTGTAAAAAAAAGGTTCTTTTTCAGGTATTAGATTAAGACTCAGAAAAAAAGTATCGAGTGTTATAAAAAGAGACCATTGGTAACAGTATCAGTAATAGTAACTAAAAAATCGTAAACTTTTCAGTGCTTTTCGCAATATAATTAACCCTGTTATAAAAACTGTTAGACAAATTCAGTATGCGCCTAACATAATTTAAATTTACAATGATTTTGCTGTAATGAATTTTGTATAATTTTTTCGAGGTACTAGAGAAATCGTTTTAGAGAATAAGTATAGTAAAATCAGTATATAAATAAATGTAGGCGTCTGCATGAAAAGGGCCCTTATGACCGGTATGGAGTTACGTATAGGGAAATATAGCCGAATAAATTGGCGGCATTTTAGGCCCAAAATTAACCCTATACGTTGAAAAATGAGTCACCGGGGTATTTTTACAGTTAGAAGTTCGAAAAACCGTTTTTCGAGAAAAACGCATTTCAACTTGGTGAGTGCTATAAGCACACATGTTATATTTTTTCTTCGATCATCAAATATTCCAACTTCCGCTCACTGTCTGGATATTAATATAGTGACAATCAATTCACTATAGGTCCCAGTGTCATCCTCCATTCAAACCCAAAAATAATAATTTTGGCCTTAACTTAGAAAAACGCAAATATCTCCTAAACTAGAACCGACCATAAGGACCCTTTTCATGCGAACGCCTACAAATAACGTTAAAATATTCAAAGGCTTGATGCAAAAAATGAAAGTCCTATAATCAAACAAACAATTTATTTTTGTTTATTCCCGCCGGATTTCAAATGATTTCAAGGGATTTCACAAGATGTAAAGGATTATATTGAACCTCCAAGGATTTCGAGGGATTTTACTGATTTTTATGGTATTTAACGGTTGTTTTTCAGAGAACTTTAATTGATAATTTAATATTAATTTATATTTAAGCAAATGATTTATACTCATTTTAATAGGGTCTCACACTTTTTATAGATTTAAAGTGATGTTAAAGATTTTTAGCGAACTTGAGGGACTACACTGAATTTAACATTAAACGATTTCAGCAGCTTCAAGGAACATGAATGAATTAAAATAACTCCAGAGGATTTAGCATGTTTAAATTTATTTTAAAAAATTCCGAAGTATTTCAAAAGATAAAAAAAATGCAAGGAATTCGAAGAATTTTGTGGGCTTTTCAAAGATTTATTGAATTTAATCGAATCTCAAACGATTCGAAAGATTTCTGGGCATTTTAACGGCGTTTTAGAAAACTTTAATGAACACATTTGATTTATGCAACATATGCGAGTTACGGGCACTTTACGCCGCCTATTTTGCGGATAAAGAAGCCTGTGGTGGGGGTACACTTTATTTCCCTGAAGATAGGGTTATAAAGCATCCAGCAATCATAAAACGTGTAGGAAGGGCTGCCATCTCTGTGCCTACCAGCCAAGTCCCAAGTAACATTTCATAAATTTACTAACATGTGTCAAAACTTAAAACGTGGTCCGCACTCCTAATCCACTTAAGTGGAAACTTTACGGAAGTAAAAATTAAATTTTACTTCTGTGAGAAACATTTTTTTGTCAAAGCGGTTAAACCAGGTGTTAAAACTGTTCATGATGGGGGCTCCGCCGCCCGTAACCCACCGCCGGGAGTTTCACTTGCTGCTAAAATCAAAATTTCTCGAAAAGCCAATAAGAAACATTTCTTGCATGAAGTATCGTATGCAGTACGCATAGTAAGTATTTATAGCCTCGAGTGTTCACAGGACTTGCCCGCAGCTCGCGTTATGTGCTCACCTACGACTCGTCTTCCAAGCATCACACGCAGCTATACAAACACACGTATCACACTTGATGCATAATGTACTATTACGTCCAAGGGATTTTTAATTATTTATATTCACACTACCGTCGGAACTTGTCATTCCGATCAGCGCAAGTACTGTTAAAAATCATCACTGACTTTGAAACGTGATTACTCGTTCAAAAAAGAAGTGAGACTTTTTTAGAAAACGTTTGGAAATCTTATTATCTTACAGGTAGACTAGACCCTAATAAAGATATTTTTCACCTTTTAAAAAAAATATAAGGTGCGAAAAGTTCAAAACAATCCAAAATTTTTTCTAATTTTGTGCCTCGATTTCAACTTGGGACATGATCTAGGAAAAAGTAGAAGAACTCTAAATTTCATACGATGCGGTCTTCAAAGTTTTATCTTTGATTCAAGCCATTAAAACTTGAAAAATCTTGATAGATTCTCGAGATACGACTAAAAATGTTCATGTTTTAAATGTCAAGTTTTCGTTCCTCAACTTCAACTAGTGCTGTGACTTAGGATACTTATTTAAAAAAAAATGAGATTGACAGGACCTTATACGTGAAATATATTATCTCCAATTTAAGGCAATAAAACTTTAAAAATATTTACAGGTTCTCAAGAAATGACAACAAATGTCCAAGCGTTTCTGGGTCGAGTTTCAGTCGGCGATCTCCGCTGACGACTAGGCTCGCTGCTCAAACAACTGAAACTCGGCCCAGATGCAATTGGACATTCAGAGACTAGGTAGTATGTATGGAAGCTTCTAATGTGTCCCCTAAGGGTTTACATTTGTCTTGTAGCTCTTCCCTATTCCTTTACACACCCCCCACGCACTTACTTGGTGATGAGAGCGGGACCCGCAGTTTAGGGTGGGTTCCGAACCACCAAGAGCAACAGCTTCATGTACTTAGAGAAACCATTTTCTCCAGAGGTACCGGTCCCACGACTCTCCGGAGATGAACAACCCTTGCTAGGCTAGTGTTCAACGCATGGGCCGCCGAGGCTCTGCCAGAGTACGAGGCGGGAATCGAACCCGCAAGCCGACGGAGTGGGTCCAAAGCCTTATCCCCTACGACCATCGTCCCACTGTCTGTGTAGTATACATTTCAGTGTTTTGGTATAACTTTCCTAGTTAATGCCAGCAGTTGGAGTCAAAATACAAAATTCTAGAAATTTTCGAGAAAACTATTAGGGCAAACTGTATTCCTGCCGAAGAAAAGAGACATTTCCAACCAAATAAGCAACAGCGCAGTAACTTCTGTAAACACGCTGTCTAAGATCTTTACAGAATTCCTGAACGATATGATTATTAAGACAACTGGACGTGTTCATGCAATGATTGCCCTATTTTGCCTCAGTTAAAAAAGTTGCGCTCACAAGGCACATATCAGTTTTTCTATTTTTAAAACATTAAATGAAATTATGATGAGTTGCAAATGCGGCATTCAAATACAAATATATACTATTCAAAAACACTATGTCTTTGCTCGAATTGAAAATAATTCAATGACTTTCACGTATGAATACTGCCGTGATTTGGGAAAACACTGTTTGAATCTTTATTCGAGTGCATCGCGGATTCTAATTCATTTTCTAAATTTTTTTGGAATATTCTTGACTAATTTGCATATGATCTTTTCATTTCTGCGAAAAAAGTTTAATAATGTGAATTAATTATTGAAAATGCAGTTAACGGTGTTGATTGACATGCTGAAATTTGGGAAAACGCCCTGACGGGCAGTTACGGCTCTCTTCGAATTACGGACCTCACAAATAGGTCTGCCGTGATTTGAGAGAACACCGTTCATGGCTGATAGAATATGATAGAGTAAAATTATTACAAAATATTATCAAATTATGAAATTATAATGATCGTGAAATATTGCAAATTATTAATATTATTATTAATAATTTTTTAATATTCAATTGTAAATTTTCAAAATGAAATACCCTTCGATTCTGAAAGATTTTAAATTCAAAGTTCTGTAATTTTAAAGAGTAACAATTAACAATTTCCGAATTTTAAAAATTTGGTATTACAAATTATTCATTTTTCAAGAATCTTATTTTAAAGCTACGTAATTTGGAACATTTTTTTCGAATAGTTTAATTTTGAAGACTTACAATGGAAAATTCTTGAATTTTAAAGATTTGCAATTTCAAACTCTTCAAGTTTGAAAATGTACAATTGAAAACTCTTTAATTTTGAAAGATGCATACACAACAATTCTTCAATTGTAATGATTTTCAAGATCAAGAGGCAAGAGTTTTCACTTATGAATCATTCAAATTGACGAAATTTGAAATGCAAATCCTTCAAATGATAGCAGTTTCAATAGTAAAAGTTGAAGCCCGCATAATTTGTGAATTGTAAATCTGAAATTTTAAAGATCAACAAATCAAATTTTTACAATTTTGAAGAAGTTACAATTAAAAATTATTGAATTTTTAAAATGTAGATTTGCTAATTACTCTACCATCAGGACTTATATTTCAAAGAAAGGTAATTTTCAATATAATTTGTAATACTTTAATTTTGAAGACTTACAACTGAAAATTCTTTAATGTTAACGACTTTTAATTTGAAATTTGTCGATTTCAAATATTTAAAATTCAAGACTCTCCATTATTATTAGTTTTATGAGAAGTTGTAGGCTCCGGAAGCTACAATGATGGTTTCTTGAAGCAAACAATCTTGACGCAACTGAAACGTGTACGTCATCCACTCCTGATCCTTCTATCCCGGAAGGTAATCAAGGTTTCGCCGGTTTTTCTTCCTCCTTTGCCGTGATATTACCGTTGGCTGGTGCCGAGAACTCAATCACGTAAATGATCTTCGTCTCCAGATCTTGGAGGACAATACCAGGCTTTATTTAAATGATACGTTGAGTGGTGAAAAATGAGATATTCCCGTAGATCATACACTGATCATTCTCCACAACGGACTCGACTTACCCCTGGGCGTTCTGCTTCCTGTACACGACTTTTGAGCACCAAAGGTGTTAGTGATGCTAGGCCATGTGTAGTGTCGCTGGAATCAAATGGGAGGCCAAGCTCCTCTGCGGTCCTATCTGCGGCACTATATAGAAACGCCGCAGCATTTACGACTTCATGTTGACGTACGAGTCACATAAGAGAATCTGTGAAATTTTGAACTGGGAAAGATATAGAAAAAACCGTTCTTCGATGAAGACACTCCAACCTTAGCAAGCCTCTACCCCCTTTATCTCGAGGAAGGAAAATCCGAGGTACGGAAGATCTAAGATGATGACTTAGATGGATTGTCATCATATTGCGTGTGCTTCAATCAAGTTGCTTCAACTCATCGATATTTCATTTTACGGCACCAAACGTGTAGAGCAGTATAGGAACGGCCAGGATATTGGTCGCCTGGATCTTATTCATCCCAGATAATTTGGAAGCACACATTTTTCTGAGAATTTGGCGACACCATTTTTCAAGTGCCGTTTTTAACACACTCACATTTTGGGTTACAGCTTGCCGTATTCCAAGATATGTATATGTTTCTTCATTACCAAGATGTTGAATGGTATTTCCGGCTATGAGTTGAACGTCCTGATCCTCACCCGATGACGTAGTTTCTAGTCCTCCTTGGCGTAGGTGGACGCAGGCATACTTGTCCAGTCCAAAGCTCATACCAATTGCTTTAGAGTACTTATTTACCGCCGCCGCCGCCGCAAGGATTTTTAGGTCCTCTTATGAAGAAGCAAAGAGGTCAAGGTCGTCCGTGGTTGATCTTATATTCTCTTCTGTTCGGCAGGCCACATAGGTATCCAGAGCTTTTGCCTCGGAGCACAATAGATTGAGGCAAGAGGGAGATGCAGGAAAGTATCGGACTTAAAGAGTCTCGTTGGAATGTCTCGTTATATGGGATGTAGCTGGTAGTCACTTGTCTTTTGCCAGATGTTATGACAAATCTTGTCCGCCACAAGAGCATGAGCTCTTTTATGCATCTCACTATTTTTAGATTCACCTCCAGTCACTCAAGGAGCTTGATAGCCATGGACAGATTGCGTCGATACCTGATCGAGTCCTGGATAATACACCTGTCTAATAACAGGTTCTACCTGCAATCTGCCTGTCCCCGCGTGCATCCACGTTCTACAACTATTGTACTTCATACCGGCTCGCTAGATGTTAATATCCTCTCTTTGAGGATGCCAATGAATGATTTGTAGCTGGTGTTTAAACAAGCTATGGGCCTGCAGTTCTTTGGACTTGACAAATCTCCGGTCTTAGGGATCAATACCGTGCGTTCTGCCACTAACCACTGCGGGATGGGTTGTTCTCCGTTTTTGAAAGTAGTAAATATACGAGCTAGATGTTGGTGTATAAAAGTGAACTTCTTCCACCAAAAGTTGTTGATTTTATTTGGCCCTGGCGCTGAAAAGTTCTTAGTTCTAGTGATAACTTTCTTTACATCTTCAGCAGTAATTAGTGGAAATTCTTACTCTGGACCCTTATTATTAAATTCATTTTATTATTATCAAAAATTATTTTATGACTTTAAACTGATCTTTAAAGCGGCTTTCAAGGAAATCAAACTTTTTTTTTACCGAAAATAGGGACGAGAATGTTATAACTATTATTAAGTTTTATCAACAACTTCTTCAGAGCTAACCCGAAACTGAAGTTTCAGGTTATAATGTTCTTATATATATTCTGTATGATACTTGTGATTGGCCGGAGCGCACCACTGTGGAGACTGGTCAAACTTCATTGGTCAAACAAGTCTTATTTTAAAAACCCGGGAGGGCGGAAAACCAAGTCGGATTGAAATTATATCCATTGACCCTATTGATGTTATTAGGTTTTTTTTTATCTTGACTGCTTCTCTGTGTTTTCTTGTAAAAACATTGTATGTTTTTGCGATGAGGTTTGTTTTATCAAATAAAATGCAATGTCCAGTTTCGATATGATGCTCAGCTAGTGCTGATTGCGTGAAATGCTTTAGCCTGACTTTACTCTCATGTTCCTTTACACGTTGGCTTACCGCCCTTCTGGTTTCTCCAATATAGACTTTGCTACAAGAACAAGGAATTTCATATAATCCCGGATCACTGACAGGTACATTTTTATCTTTAGGGTTGTGTAGAAGTTGTCTAATTTTTGCAGCTGGTTTAAATATGGTTTGGATGTTGTGTTTGTTGAGAATTCTTTCTATATGTTCTGTGATACCTTGAATTTAGGGTAGGATGGTGGTCGGTTTTCTCTCTCTCTCTCTTTAGTAGGTTGTGTTGACTAGTTTTCTTGAGTGTATTTTCTTATTGCTTTATCAATTTCTTTATTTGTGTAATTGTTTTGTATTAGGATTTTTTTTAAGTTCTTGAATTCTTTTTGTAAGTTATCTTCATCTGTTATGGAGACAGCACTGTGTACAATGGTGTTGATGACCGATTGATTTTTATATGGGTGGTGGTGGGAGGAGACATGTAGGAATCTGTTTGTATGGGTGGGTTTTCTGTAAACTTCATGTCCTAATATGTTATCAGATCTGTTGTAAACTAGTACCTGCAAGAAAGGCAATTCTCCGTTTTGTTCAATTTCCATGGTGAACTGGATATTAGGGTGTAATCGATTGATAAAATAAAAAAACTTGTGTAGTTCATCTAGTCCATGTCTCCAGATGACAAAAGTGTCATCAGCGTAATGCCACCAAAATTCTGGTTTAACCCTTTCAGTCACGCAATTCAAATGTTTTTGGATTGCAATTGAAAATATTTCAAAAGAATTTCAAAAGAATTTCAAAAGAATTTTATTAATTAAACTATATTTTTATGTTCTTTCAATACTAAAGTACCTAAAAATGCAAAAAATTTCAGGAATTTCAATGAAATATAAAAAAATGACGAGAAAAAAAAAATTTGGTAGCCTATATATAGGCTTCTGTGACTGAAAGGGTTAAGCTTAAATTGGTTGAAGATTTTAGTTTCTAGATTTTCCATAAAGATGTTGGCTAATACAGGTGATACTGGAGATCCCATTGCTGCTCCTGAAGTTTGTTCGTAGAATTGGTTATTGAGAGAGAAGTAAGTGTTATTGAGACAGTGTTCTATCACAGGTATGAGATTGTACGCGAAGTTTGCAAACGATTTGATAATATTGATTGTATCAGAGATTTGTTCTTTCGTAAAGACAGATACTGCGTCGTAACTCAAACACGTCCAAAACTCTTTTGACTTTATCAGAAAGATACAATGGATTCACATTCAACCCCAAGACATCCTAGCGAGTTTCGACGTAGAATCTCTCAATACGAAAGTACCAATCTCTGATAAAATCAATATTATTAAATCCTTTGCAAACTTCTCCACCAATATCATACCTTGAATAGAATACTGTCTCAGTAATACTTACTTCTCTTTCAATACCCAATTCTACGAACGAACCTCAGGAGCTGTAATGGCATCTCCAATCTCACCTGTAATAGCCAACATCTTTATGGAAAATCTAGAAATAAAAATCTTCAACAAATCTTCAACCATTCCAAGCATCAGTCGGAATTCTGGTGGAGTTAGGTTAATTACATAAATCGATTACACCCTAATATCCAGTTCACCATGGAAATTGAACGGAACGTAAAATTTCCTTTCTTGGACGTACTAGTTTACAAAAGATTTGATAACGCATTAGGGCATGACGTTTACAGAAACCCCACCCTTAACAAACATATCCCTACATGCCTTCTCCCACCACCACCCATATCAAAAGCAATGGGCCATCAACTCCCTTGCACACAGAGCTGTCTCCATAGCAGATAAAGATAACTTACAAAAAATTAATAAACGTTAACCAAATCCTAATACAAAACAATTGCACAAACAAAGAAATTGATAAAGCAATAAGAAAATACACTCAAGAAAAAAAGTCTACGCAACCTACTAAAGAAAGAGACAGAAAAACGACCACCATCCTTCCCTACATTCGAGGTATCACAGAGCATATAGGAAGAATTCTCAACAAACACAACATCCAAACCATATTTAAAACATCTGCAAAAATAGGACAACTTCCAAACAACCCTGAAGATAAAAATGCACCTTTCAGTGATCCGGTAGTATATAAAATCGCTTGTTCTTATGTGAAAGTCTGTATTGGAGAAACCTGGAGAGCGGCGAGCCAACGTGTAAAGGAACATGAGAGTAAAGTCAGGCTAAAACATTTCACGCCATCAGCACTAGCTGAGCCTTATATCAAAACAGGACATATTATTTTATTTGTCAAAACAAACCTCATCGCAAAAACGTACAATATATTTTCAAGAAAACACGCATGATTTAACTAATTTTAAATTATTTAAACAAATTACGTTATTGTTATCATTGATTAAAGAACTCATAACCTTCAGAGAATACGTTAAGTTCGAAACTTATGACTAAGTTTTATGCTCTGACGAATTCTGAATAATATACTGGAATATGGAATTATTTATGAAATGTCATAGCGCTAAAATATTAGATTTAAAAAAGCTGACTCTTTGCCATGTTAAATCAATGTGAAACTTAGGTTCAAATTTGGAGATTTTTTTTAGCGTTCCAACAAAACTGGAAAGAAAGAGTGAAGCAATTCCACGAACGAAAAATAAGGGCCATCTTCAAAAAACATTCTATCCTGGTGTCCTACTCACGCGGGAATGACGTATTTTTATAGGCACCAGCCCTAATAATGCTTTATTTCCATCTTAGTTCCTCTTATGGTGTTGGCCGAGGTCCTGCCCGGCTGAAGGCTCCGGAGAGATAAAGTCAATTGTCCAAAACAACAAGTGTTGAATGTTGTGGAACTGAGAGTTTCGGACAGCAGTACTGTCTCTTGTACTCTCTACTTGTCCCCCATCTCTTTCTTTCTTTTCTTTTAAGTGCCTAACCTTTTAGCTTTTTTTCAAACCGATCTAAAGCGATATTTTTTTATATTATTATCATGAGTATAGATTATTTCTTAAAATTGAAAAACAGATTTTAGGCGCTCTCCTAAAACCATTTTTACCGCTCATGAAATTTGAACCTCCAAGTTCTTGAATGAGTTACTCCAAATTGGTTAGATTTTTCTAGTGAAACTCATTTTTTTCTTAATTTAGCAGTTACATATCACGGAATTAAGTTCTATTTTTCGTTTAAACTAAAAATTGTATTTGTATCGTGATCCGCAACCGAGCCTATTGCAATTTTATAGTCCTGTCATTTTGAGGTTATAAACTGACACATTTTATCATTTTGATCGGGATAAGATTTCTTTTATCATACTTTTTTAGCCTCAATTCAGAAAGACTTTAGCTCAGGAGGAAACTACTGGTTTATTTCTAAATGGTGATTTCGATTTTACAGAATGTTCTCTCGTTTGCCTGGAAAATTCCGATTTTGTTCGTTATTTATGTAGTTCTGTACATAACTCACTCATGACTAGATCCCAAAGTAACTTTTTTCTATATTCAAAATAACAGTATGAATTCATCCTATTCGAAAGCAAACAAGACACGCAAAGAATGACGCCGTGAAAAAACAAAACTTTACTTTCAATAAGTGTACTTACACCATTGGCATGAGCATAGTTTTGGATATGATTTAACCACTCTCGGGGTGGAAGCACCGTAGCATACCATTCATCAACTCCTTCTTCATTTGCACGTAGCTCTAGTATTGCAAAGGGACACATCTTGTACCCGATATCAAAAGTTTCCTCGTCACGAAATACTCCAATCACTAGTGTATTTTTTCTCAGCCTTAGTTCTATACCACCTCTAGGAAAGTCGAGTCCTGGCATATCGAAGTCTACGTCAACCCATTTAATTTCCGAAGGTACTAATTTAGCTTTAGCTTTACCTTTACCTTTGCCTCTGCCACCACTACTACTGCCGGCAGCTGATTGTGAACTCAAATCTGCAAAAATAGAATATAAATTTCTAAAGTTGAATAAGACAGCAAATTCGCATATTGGTTGTGAAACATGCTACTTTATTGAACGGATTGGGCGCCATGTATAAATTATGTAAAGTCTTTGAGTGTATTTGTATTTATTACGGAAAAGTCCCTGGGGATAAATAGCCCTTTATGAAACAGGATAATACAAGATCATTACAAATTTGTGCAAGCACTGATCGGCAGAATACTTGATTATTCTTATAATTCAATCTATGAACTAAATAAAATAAATACATAGAGTCGACCTTAGAACACGTATCAAAACATGTTTGCGACTAATGCGTAGTAATGAACATTGAGGGATTAATTAGTAGCTCTTATGCAATCTCCTCCCATTTCTCCATTTTTTTCACTTAAATGCGTTCTGAATTAATGGAATGCAATTATAAAATCCAACAATTATTGATTGAAAGTTCACTCTCTTCGGTTAGGAAGTCTACTGTTAAATTTTTGTGTAATAATACATCTTCTTTGGTTAAAAGTGTTATTATTCGGTTCAAAATTTATTCATTACGTGAAAAATTCATCCATTTTTTTAAAATTCATTCTACGTGGTTAAAATTCACTTTTTTATAGAAAACTCATCTTTTTGGCATGAAAATTAAATTATTTTATTGAATTTTTTCTCTTTCTTGACTAGAAAAATTGTGTTTGGTTGAAAATTCACCTATGTAGTTTTTTCAACATTTGTCTCCTTGGTTTGTAAATTAATCTTTTTACATTCTTATCAGAGAATGTATTAGATTTGTGAACAATTCGATCCCCCTCCCCTCCCGTTTTTGTTGAATGTCCACGTTTTGAGATCTTCTGAACCCGAAAATTAGGTTTTCAGTAATGTTTCTGAAATTCTATGTACAGCTTTTTGTAGTACTAAAAAGTAAAAACAATTTATCTCTATGACTTTTTTTGATACAAAAAGATTACCTGAGTTATAGTATTTACAAAATTTAAAAAAAAAATTAAAATTTTAGCTCAAACAACGCACGATATGAAAAAAGTCGAGAGAGAAAAAACATTGCTTTTTGAATACCCTACAAGCTTGTCATATCAAATTTTTGAATTTTTTCGGAAAATCAAAAATTCAATTCTCGTTCCCACAAAAAATAATGAAAAATCAAAATATCTATTTTGCGGTCAAACTGTGTAAGATACGGCAGCAGATGAACAAACATAAATTCTGCACCTAAAAGCAAATCCGTTGCTTATCATTTTTTGAAAGAATGCGTAACTTTGTTTTATTCGTGAAAAATAACATGAAAAATGATAAAAAAATTTTAAAATTTTGAGAAACGGCGCAAGGTACAAAAAAATTGAAAAAAAATCTAGCAAGTGTAAGAGATATTTAGAAATTTAAAAAAAAAATGAAAAATAATTGCAAACTTGACAGATTAAAAAAAATCTAGAACAGAGTAAAGATTTATAAAAATTTTGAACAAAAAGTTTGGATGCTTCTTAAAAATGCTAAAAGGTTTCAAGATTATGAAAAACTGTATTAAGATTAATGGGGAAATTTTAAATGGTTTTTTATTTTAAAAACATTAATTTCGAGGAAATATTAAAATAATGTTCCAATTTATTCAAAAGATTTCAAAAATTTTCAAAAAATATTACTGAAGATTTTAAGGCAATTTTTTCATTTATGCAGATATTTTTCTTTAATTTAAAAAAATTGCGATTGATTTAAATGAAATTTAGAAGGTTTAGAGGGTTATGCAGAATCTTTTTTAAATTTTACGATAAATTCTAATCATTTTAAAGTATGTATAGAAGACACAGAAGTTTTGAAAAGATTGAAAAATAATTTTAATTTGAAAATATTTATGAAAATTTAAAACAAAATGTGGATTTTTTCAAATTTCGACACCAAAGTTAGAAGCGTTCTGAAAATTTTGAAAGATTGCAAACAGATAAAAAAAATGTCTCACGATTCTAACAAGAAATCTGAAAAATATTTCGAAACCTTTCTTATTGGCCCATGAAGTAAATATTGCATTGAACTCAAGTGGTAAGAATTAGCCATATTTTATAGTTTCAAAACGTGACATTATTTGATTTCACATTTACTTCGAGGTTGACTGCTTCGTGTTTATATATTATTGATAATGAAGGTGATTAACTTCTTTTCCGTAAGATAGAACTCACAAATAATAAGTTTATTGCTTTGTCCTTTTTAAACAAAATTGTAGGAAAAAGTTCAAAAAGGTTTCAAACGATTTCCTGAAATTTATAAAAAAAATTTAGAAGATTTTGAAACCAAATTTTTCAATTTTGCAGCATCACAAAATTTTAGAAAAAATTTGGGACGACTGAAAAATCCTGAAAAATTAAATTCCGGACACTTCAAGATTCCCGAAAAATTAAATTCCCGTCACTTTAAAATTCCCGAATAATAATAGTCCCGAATTATGGAACTGCCGAAATATAAAATATCCGAACCATAAAAATTCGATTTTTGAGAACGTATTTTGTAATTTTTCATAAATAATATGCAGTTTTTCAAACAACATTTTGTTATCTAGAAATATATATTTTCTCAATTGTTGTTATTTTAAATTTAAGCAATAATTAAAAGAACTTCAAATTTAAAAAATTCTTTCATAAAAATATTTGATTATTGTATTCTTAATAAATAAATAACCTTTATTCACCTCAATTTTTTTTAACTGTTTAAATTCAGGAATTTTATAATCTGGCAATTTTTTGTCGGGCATTTTATTATTCGCTAATATTCCAATTTGGTAATATTATAAACTGTTCGAGATTTTTCAATTTCAGGAATTTTACAGTATTTCGAATTTTATTTTTAGGGATTTTTAAATTGTCCTTTCGAAAGGTTTCAAGATTTTTCTTTTTTAAGAATGCATCTTTTTTCTCCTGTTTTTAAGAAACTTTCCCTTTTTCCTCTCTTTCCCCCTTTTTCATTTTTTTTCGCTTAAATGCGAACTGAATTAATAGAACCCAAGAAAAAAATCAAAATTCTTTTGACCGAATCCATTTGAAATCAGACAGGATTCTACACTTGAAATCGCACATTTTCTCTGGGACGAAATATGTTGTTTTTTTTTATCTCTTGTAAGTTTGATACTGACTGAATAATTGATGTTGCTAAGAGAATTTTTTTTCTTACAATCGAATTTTTTACTTTTTCTTGGAAACAATGACAGGTGCGAAATAATGTTAGAGAAAAAGTTTGCACGTCTAAAAAATTTCTATGAAAAAGGTCTCTTGTTGCTTTGTGATATCTTCCATCGTTTACGAAAAAAATTCAATAATTACATTTTTAGCAACAAAAAATTCTCTTGGCCTCAAAAATGGTTTGGTCAGCATAATGAAAATTTCCGAAAATTTAAAAAAATTTGGATTATCTAAATTTCCGTATATTTTCAAATTTTCCAAAATTTCTAGGATGTTCAAAATTTCTAAACTTAATAAAAAAATTATCAAAATTTCTGAATTTTATGTAATGTTCAAATTTTCTAAAATTTCCCAATTTCCTCAAATTTCTCTAATGTTCAAAATTTTCTAAACTTATCAAAATTTCTAATATTTCTGAATTTTATCAAATGTCATAGATTTCAACAATTATTTAAATTTCTACAATTATCATAATTTTTAAGATTTTCAAAATTTTTTTGATCATCAAAATTTCTAAAATTTCTGAAATGTTTCGAACTTAGAAAATAAAATCGAAATTAATAGCAAAATTTACGATTTTTAAAATTTTAGAAACCATGAAAATTAAAAAAATGTTGTAATCAGAAATTTTTAAAAATTGAGAAATTTTGATAAGTTCAGAAATGAAAAACATTTAAGAAATTTTAGAAATTTTTACAATTAAAAACTTGTTGAGCATTTTAAAAAATGTTAGACATTGCAGAAACTTTTAGAAATTTTCAAAAATTTAGAAATGTTGATAATTTTACAAATTTTAGTAATTTTCGAGATTTAGAAAATTTTAGATATTTTAGAAAGTTTGGAAATTTTAGAAATTTTGGAAATTTCAGAACTTTTGGTTATTTTATCAATTTTGAAAATTTAAGACGTTTTTATAATTTTAGAAATTTTGATAATTTTTCGAACTGTGAATAGTTTAGAAATTTTGATGATTTTACAAATTTTAATAATTTTTGAAATTGTTAGATATTTAATACATTTTGGTAGTTTTATAAATTTTGAAAATTTGAGAGATTTTAAAATTTTATAAGCATATCCAAATTTCTATTATTTCTGAATTTTTTCAAATTTTACCGTTTTCTAAAATGTTTTAAACTTATAAAATAAAATAAAAATTAATACAAAATTTTAGAATTTTAAAAAAATTTAGAAACTCGGAAAATTTGAAAGATTTTAAAAACATTAGAAATTTTGGGAAATTGAAGCATTTTCATAATTTTCGAAATTTTGATATATTTATAAATGAAAAACATTTTATAAATTTTAGAAATTTCAGGAATTTTGGTAATTTTATACATTTCGAAAATTTGAAGCGTTTCTATAATTTTAGGAATTTTGAACAATTTAGAAATGTTGATAATTTCACAAATTTTAATCATTTTCGAAATTATTAGATATTTTTAATGCATTTGAGAAATTTTATTAATTTCAGAAATTTTGAGACGTTTTGTATAATTTAAGAAATTGTAATAATTTTAGAAATCTTGAACAGTTGAGAAATTTTCATAATTTTACAAATTTATTGGGTTTATTGGATTCTGAAAATTGTAGATATTTTAGACATTTTAGAAAATTTAAAAATTGCAGAAATTTTGGTTATTTTATTGATTTAGAAAATTTGATTCGTTTTTATAATTTCATAAATTGTGACAATTTTATAAATTTGGAACATTTTAGAAATTTCAGACATTTTTATAATTTAAAAAATTTGGAACATTTTAGAAATTTTGATGATTTTAGAAACTTAAATAATTTTAGAAATTTTGATAATTTAAATTTTTTTGAATATTTTAGAAAATATAATAATGTTAGAAAGTACCGCTTCACAAGAATGTCTGACTCATCATGTTCTATTCAAGGACATGGCTGGACAAAGAAGGCCACTACTACTTGAGAAGGCACCGCTCGCGAGTATGGTGCTAATGACTTTTTTATTCGATAACTAACACAATTTCGACGTCCAAACGTCAAAAGTGAGTTTCCAAACGCGAACAAACGACATCCAAACGTTTGTTAAAAGAATTTTTGAAAAAAATATAAATTTGTTGTGCAGCGTGAAGTTAGCACTCGGAAAAATGGAATAAAGAAGTACTTGTTATAAACATTTGGTAAATTAAAGTATATTCACCTCTTAAGGAATCTTTAAGCGATAATTTCTACCCACTAACTTTTAATTTGGACCTCCCCAACACCCTTTTATTGTTCCCGTTAAATGTGTCACTGATTCCAGATAACTTTTCACGCTTTACAATGGAAAAATTAAAAAATAAAAAGTACCGAGAATCATAAAAAAATTAATTAATCTTAACATTCGTTGATTGTGCCATCAATTCCAAAAAATAACTTATTAAGATTTCAAGGAGAAAAATTGTTTAAAAAAATGAAAATTGTTTAAATAATTATCAAATACGTTTAACAAGAAGTACTACTCTTGACATGAATCAACTTCATATCATTTATTTCGAAAGATTACAACTTTTCACAACTTAAAGAGGGAAATAATCGTCTAAGCGAATAATAATTGTATAAACAATTCAAAATTATACAAAAAATACTTGGAAACCCTCCACTTATATTTTAAAAATGATTCATGTTAAAAAAATTTCGAAAAATACCGTCTTCAGCATGAATATGATAAAAAACTGCTATTTTGAATTTTTTAAAGCATTTCCCAAGCACAATAATAGGATATTGGGGGGACAAAATCAAAAGTTATTGAATGTTAATTATTCTTTGAACATTTCTTAAAAGGTGACTTTACTTTAATTGACAAAAAGTTTATAACAAGTACTTCCCGTGCAGAAATCGCCATATATTTTCCCGATTACCGATCTGGCCCTGATCGGTTTATTATCTTCGGGGCCAGATCGGGATAATTCCATGGCCCAGACCCGAGCCAGACCGGTTCAAGTACTACAACGCCACCTAGTTCCAATTTAGGGAACTTGCCTTGATGTCAAATGAAGTGTGTTATTGTTGACAAAATGCATGTTTATTGTCTGAGTTTAAGTGTATAATGCAATAAACAATATGCCAAAGCCTACTACACCACGAGTTCGAAAGCATCGCGCGTTAGCTGCTTTAGACAATTTTCGTTATGTGAACGAGTGTAAGTCAATCGTTAAATCGTATTGATTGAATCGAAAAAAATTATAAATTGTATATTTTTAAGATATTTTGAGTTTGCATTAAAGTTACACAAATAAAAAAATGGATATAAATGTTAACCCAAGTTATTGAATTATATTCAAGATTATGTAGATAATGATGCAGATGATCGAGAAGAAAGTGGAACGCAACCCGAAGTGTACCCAGCTAACCTGTTACCATCCTGAAAGGTTCCTGAATGATCACATGTTATCAGAGGAATTGTTACTTGTATCTCAGTCTCCTAGCAGGTAACGGCATAATCGCCGTAGTTTACTAGGGAGGCTTGATTGCAACCGTTCCCTGTCAGACTAGTAACATGGCGGTAACAGCCGGCAGCGATCTTCATTTATACATATACATTTTGGGTCTAACCTCTATAATGTAATTTCTTTTTCGTAAGGGTTCAGCTGATAAATATCTGTTTTTTTTTATAAAAGCGTTGTTCACATATTATCTCCCTTTTCTGGAACTTATTTATCGTTTAATTATGTTCCTTTCCAACATTTTTGCAAAAATATTCATAATTATAATTTCGAAACGATGTATATTTTGAGGTTAAGCTGTCATTGCACGTTGCGTTTCCAAACATCACTTTGTTACAAGCATGTGATTACAATGGCGGGATAATGTTACCTGCTTCGCTTGTAATTTGTTACTACTTTGAGTGGGAAATATATTGTCACTGGGTGACCAGCATGGAAGTCACCAGTGACTGGTTTTTTTAATCTTGTTACAATTATGTGACTATTCGGACTAGTAACTGTGTTAGCTGGGTTGTTAGCCGCGCGCGAAGGACACGGTGAGTATGAGCCCGCGAAGCGATTATATTTTTACATTCTCATCGTGATAGGAAAATTTTATGTGAAAAATGACTTGCGGTTTTCTTCAAATCCTCACGTTCGGAGACACTGAATAAAAAAGTCAGGTTTTTTCATAATATCTGTCTTTGTCCTTCACGGCAAAAAATTTGTCTTACAAACTTTTCCTTTTAAATTATGAGGGCCGATTCGATCTGAAGGCATAATCAAACCAACCAAATCTTCTTGGCAAGGAATTTGAAAAGTTCAAATTCTGAATATGTACGAAATAGATGAGTCACGAAAATTTCGAAAGCATTGTTGTCGCTTTTCCTCAATGCCCATTGGGTAATTTGAAAAACTTGAAGGAAGGAACTATGCCAAATTCACACACATAATTAGGAATTGAGTGCTGATGCAAAATTTTGTTAGTACATTTTCAGTTAAAATAATTAATTTTCAATCAAGAAATCGGGAATTTTCAACAAAATAGTTAAATTTTAAACCAAACTGATGAATCTTTGATTGAATAAATTATTTCTCCACAATAAGTGCGATAGTTGATATTTCCACCAAAAAGTATTTTAATTTTCAATAATAAACTGTTAAATTGAACCAAAAAATACGAATTTTCAAGAAAGACTTGTATTTTTAACGAAAAAAGGGTTTTTAATCAACGAAGAAAAGACATCTCATCCAAAATGCTGACTTTTTAAATCACAAAGACGAATTTAAAAAAACAGTTGAATTTACACGCCAAAAATATGCATTTTCTACCAAATTATTGAATTTTTGACTAAAAAGATGAGTTTCCAACAGAATAAGTGAATTATGAACCGAAAAAGATCGATTTTCTGGCGAAAGTGAAATAGCTATATTTTTAGTGGAAAAGTTCATTTTTAACAAAAAAAATGAAACAATTTTCAACAAAATTTGTTTAATTTTTAACCAGAGAAATTAACTTTGAATTAAAATAATGCATCTTCAAGCAAAAAAAAATGTTAGCCAAATAGTTGCATTTTCAGCCCAGAAGATGAGTTTTCTACAAAAGAAAAAAAAAACTATTTTCAAGAAAATAGATGAATTTTCCACTAAAAAAGATAAATTTCCAGAACAAAAATAGGATAGTTTAATTTTAATTTTTTTTCAATCAAAAAGGTTTATTTTCTGCCGAAAAAAGGAGAACTTCTCAACAAAATAGGTAAATTTTTAACTGAAAAATATCAATTTTCAATAAAAAGTGATGTATTTTTTATTTTCAGTAAGAGGAATAAATTTTTAAGCAAATCAAATAAATTTCGGTAAAAATTCATCTCTTTGGTCTAAACCTGAACTATTTGATTGAATATTCGTATTTTTTGTATTACTTTCAACTGTTTTGGATTAAAATTTTTGGGTTAAAATATCATCAATTACACTTTTCGTTGAGAATGAATTTTTGTTTGTTTGAAAATTTAACTACCAGCTTCAAAGTGGAAATAGTTTGTTAAAAATTAAACTCGTTTGTGTAAAATTCGTATTTTTGGCTTGAAAATTCAACGATTTGGTAGAAAATTAGAATATACAGTTGAAAATAATCTTTTTAAATTAAATATTTTACGTATTTTTTATTTGATAATTCATACCTCCGTATATTAAACTATTCGGTTGAAAATTCATCTTTTTGGTGAAAATTAAATTAATCATTTAGAAACTTGACCACTTGGTAAAAAATTAACTCTTCTCATAAAAATTCATGTTCGGATATATGTTGAAAATTCAATTATATTGATAGAAATTCATACTATTTTGTAAAAAATTAAAATATCTATTAGAAAAATAGTTAATTGGTGGAAAATTCATTGTTTTTGTTTAAAATTCTTGTATTTTGTTGAAAAATCGTCTTTGTAGGCAGAACATAATTTTTTTTTCTATTTACTGGCTGCGGATTCAAATATTTAAATATTTCTTCAAAAATTTTTCTTTTTTTGTTCAATTTAAATGGTAGGAAATTCGTCTTTTCTTGTTGAAAATTAATTTTTCAAACTGAAAACGTAACTATTTCATTTTTGGTTGAAATTTTTTTTTCTGAAAATTCAACCATTTGGTTGAAAATTCAACCATTGTTGTATTAAATTCAACTATTTGCTGTTGGGTGGAAAATATAAGTGTTTTGTAGAGAATTCAAGTTTTTTTTTTAATTCTTCACTTTAGGTAGACATATAATCTTCTTCATTAAAAATTGATTTTATTGACTGCAAAATAAACTATTTTGTTAATTATTTGTCTTTTTTCATTTGAATTTAACAGGAAGAAGAAATATTTTCTTTTTGTTTAACATTAAACTATTTCATTTTTGGCAAGAAATGATAAAATGAAAAATTATCCACTTGATAGAATATTCACTTTTTTGTTGAAAATTAATTTTTTTAAATGCAAACGTAACTATTCCATTTCGGATTATAAACATACATTTTTGAGCTGAAAATTTATCTTTCTCGATTAAAAATTATATTCTGGGTAAAAATTCAACTTTGTGGGTTTAAAATTCAACCATTTTGTTAAGTCATATTTTTTAGTCGAAAATGTAATTGTTTTGTTGCAAATTCTTTCTTTCGGATTGAAAATTTATACATTCATACATAGAATATTAAATATTAAATCTTTCGTTGAGAATTCACCCTTTTTGTTTGAAAACTGAATTATAATTGGTTGAAAATTCAACTATTTTATTTAAAATTTAATTATTTTTCAAAAATGCAACGAAGGGGGGTGGACACAGTGGCAAAAAAATGACTGTTTTGGTACAAAATAACGTACAGCCTACAAATATTGACCGATTTGAACACACAGAAACAAATATAAAATAAAAAATTCTATTTCACGGTTTTTAACCAAAAAAGATCTAAGAAAGTGTTATAAATCATTCTTTGAGAAGGCGCATAATTTTTTCTTGAATCGTAAAAACATTAATTGAAAAAAAAAAATTTTGGAAAAACGACACATGATACTGAAAACGAAGAATGGACAAATTTTGTTTAACCAAAAGAGATCTACAAATTTCTTATTAATTATTTTTTCATAGAACGCGTAATTTTTGTTTTATTCATAAAAAATAACAATGAAAATACAAAAATTAAATTTTTGGATAAAAGGACACAAGATACTAAAAACCACGATCAAACCAAAGTTGTTCAACTAAAAAAGATCTACAAATGTGTTGGGAATCATTTTCGATATGGAGCAAAGTTTTTGTTTCAATCGTAAAAAAATTAGTTGAAAATAAAAAATTAAATTTTTGGAAAAAGTGACACAAGATACTAAACACAATGAATGGACAAAAATTGTTCCACCAAGAAGGATCTGCAAATATGTTATGAATAATTTTTTGATAGGGCGCATGGTTTTTGTTTCAATCGTAAAAAAAGTCATTGAAAAAAATTAATTTTTTCGAAAAACGATACAAGATACCAAAATCAATGATTTGACAAAATTTGTCAACTAAAAAATATCTACAGATGTTTTATAAATCGTTTTTTAGAGGACCCAAAGTTTTTCTTTTAATCGTGAAAAAATTCATTGAAAGTAAAAAAATCAAATTTTTGGAAAAACGACACGAGATACGAAAAACGACGAATAAACAAAAGTTGCTTAACCACAAAAGATCTACAAATTAGTTATTAATTACTTTTTGATAAAACACGTAATTCTCATTTCATTCGTAAAAAATAAGAATGGAGATAAAAAAATTCAATTTTTGGGAAAAAAGGCACACGATACTGAAAATAATAGATTGACAAAAGTTGTTCAAGGAATCTTATGTTAAAAAAATGCAAGAATTATTAAATAATACTACAATTTATGAAAAATCAAATGAAAACCCTCACGAAGAATTAAAAAATAAAAAAAATTGTTAAATTCTTGGCAAATTCATGGATATTCAGGAGAAGAGATATTACGCAAAAATATTTTAGTTCATAACACTAACATTCCTAGAATTTATGGGTTACCTAAAGTTCATAAACCTAATTGTCCACTTCGACCTGTAGTTTCATTAATAAACTCACCAACTTATAAAATGGCTAATATTTTTAATAACATTCTCAAAAAAGCTCTAATAGTACCAAAAACTCAAGTGAAAAATTCTTTTGAATTTAAAAATATAATAATTAATAAAACAATTCCACCTGATCACATCATGGTTTCGCTAGATGTTTCTTCGTTATTTACTAATGTTCCAATTGATTCAGTAATTAATAGTATTTTAAGTAGATGAATTAATATAAAAAACTATACAGATTCACCTCTTGATAAATTTGAAGAAGGAATACCATTTTTAATGGAACAAACAGTATTTAAATTTACTAACAATTTTTACAGACAAATATTTGGAACACCTATGGGTTCTCCCATTTCTCCAATCATAGCTGATTTAGATATGCAAGACTTAGAATCAAATATCATAAAAAATTTAAATTTTTCTTTACACACACATTTTAGATACGTGGATGATACTTTTATTATATTAACGAAAGATAAACTACTTTATGCTATAAATCAATTTAATTCTTATCATCCAAGACTTAAATTTACACATGAAATTGAAAGTAATAATTCTATTCCTTTTTTCAATGTTAAAGTTATAAAAACTGATTCAGGTAATATCATCACAGATTGATATCGTAAAGAAACTTATTCTGGTAGTTATTTAAATTTTCTTTCTAACCATCCAATACAACATAAAATTTCTATAGTTAAAAATCTTATAGATATAGCGCTTAAATTATCACATGAATCATTCCACAATTAAAATATTGAATTAAAAAAAAAATCTCTATTTAAATAATTATCCAACAGAATTTATTGAAACACATATTAATGATAAAATTAAAACAATTACAGATTCTTTATCTAACCAAAATAATATAAATATAGTTAGGAATTTCAATTTTAAACCAACAGTATCAATTTCTTATCATGGAAAGTTATCTTTTGAAATTAAAAGTATTTCAAATGATTTGAATATTACAACAAATTTCAGAATTGATTCAAAACTTGGTAAATTTAGAAAATTAGGAAAAGACTGATTAGATAATTTGCAACTTACTGATGTAGTATATAAAATTCAATGTTTGAATTATGATAAATGTTATGTTGGTCAAACTAGTAGATTACTTTCCACCAGAATTAAAGAACATCATGATAATTTTAGACAAAATCCAAAAAACCATAAAGTCATAGCTAAATACCAGGTTGAAACTGGACATTTTATTGATTGGGAAAATGTTACAGTTTTACATCATGAACCTAATGAATTTAAAAGACTAATAGCAGACATTTTTTTTTATTTAAAAAAATATGAATAAATGCTTAAATATAATTTCAGATCTTAATAAATAGAGTGCAATATATAATATAATTCTGGATTCTTTAATTTAAAAAATTTGTATTTAGTAACTAATTTAAACAAACAGAATATAAAATTAATTTGTGAAGTTAAAACAAAAAATTCTTTTTATCTAATTAAATGATTCTGTTATTGTAATTCTTATCTAACTTTTAATTTAAAACATTTTCTATTTCAAAATTACAACAATAGATATCTTAGAATGTGATTATTCGATTTTCTAAATTTTTCAAATTGATGACTTTTCTTAATTATAGTATGTTATTCTCTTTCTCGAAATACAGTCATGATTTCAGTCCATAATAGATTTTGTATAATGAAGCATGAAATTAATGTTAACCTAATTTATGGTAATTTTAGAGGTGATTTGTAACTTTCCATAAATTATCCAAAATTCATTTTTAAAAATTTCCATAAATTTCCGGAAGTTTATGAAAAATTTCGGTCATTTGTGGTAATTTTACAGGTAAATATGGTAACTTAGCAAAAATTCATTTTCAAAAATTTCCATAAATTTCCGGAAATTTATGAAAATTTTCGGTCATTAAGGGTAATTTTACAGGTAAATGTGGTAAATTGCCATAGATTACCCAAAATTCATTTTAAAAAATTTATGAAAAATTTCGGTCATTTATGGTAATTTTACAGGTAAATATGGTGATTTGGCCAAAATTCATTTTCAAAAATTTCCGGAAATTTATGAAAATTTTCGGTCAATAATGGTAATTTTACTGGTAAATATGGTAACTTATCCAAAATTCATTTTAAAAATTTCCATAAATTTCCGGAAATTTATGGACATTTTCGGTCATTTATGGTACTTTTACAGACAAATATGGTAACTTATCCAAAATTCATTTAAAAAAGTTTCCATAAATTTCCGAAAATTTATGACAAATTTCGGCCATTTATGGTAATTTTACAGGTAAATATGGTAAATTAGCAAAAATTCATTTTCAAAAATTTCCGGAAATTTATGAAAAATTTCGGTCATTAATGGTAATTTTACAGGTAAATATGGTAACTTCCCATAGATTACCCAAAATTCATTTTTTAAAATTTCCATAAATTTCGGGAAATTTATGGAAATTGTCGGTCATTTATGGTAATTTTACAGGTAAATATGGTAACTTATCCAAAATTCATTAAAAAAATTTCCATAAATTTCCGGAAATTTATGGAAATTTTCGGTCATTTATGGTAATTTTACAGGGAAATATGGTAACTTATCCAAAATTAATTTTAAAAAATTTCCATAAATTTCCAGAAATTTATGAAAAATTTCGGTCATTTATGGTAATTTTACAGGTAAATATGGTAACTTACCATGGATTGCCAAAAATTCATTTTTACAAATTTCCATAAATTTCCGGAAATTTATGAAAAATTTTGGTAATTTATGGTAATTTTACAGGTATATATGGTAACTTTCCAGAAATAACCGCAAAATTCTATTATCTGCAACCAAAATTTTCTCACAGTTTTTACGGTGAGTGGGCTGATAACCATAAAATGCGAGCTGATAGATGCATAATTTTCATTATTCACCTCTGACGTCACTTTTTAGTCCCTAGGGAATAGAAAGTACTTTTTACTCCCTAGGGAGTAAAAAGTAGAGCTTTAGCCCCGCTTCATAGGTGTCGAAAAGGGCTGAAATCATGCATGTGTCATAAAAAATTCTTTACATTATTGTAATTTTTACTTACATTTAATTTATTATCAACAACAGTATATGAAATTTTAAAATACTCTAATGATTGTTAATAATTGTTAATTTTCTAATTCTTCCATTTAATTTTAGTTATTAGAATAATTTAGAAACTATAGTACCTTGTGTTATAAATTGATGATATGGCATTGCTAATTCTGTCTCTGTTAATGTTTCTCTTTCTCTTTTTCTCTTTGTAAAAATGGAGCTAAAAGTCAGTTACGCTTCTGACATATATTTAATGTTTTTAACCAAATTATTGATTTTACAATTATAAACTTACAATGATCGAATTATTATTCAAAAAAGCATTATTAAGTATATAAAATTTTAACTGAAAAAGAAGATTTAGACGGTAAATATAACAATTACAATTTTTAACCTCACTTTTTTTCTCAAGTGATACTTAATTAAAACCAAATTTTTTTCATAAATTTTTATAGAGTGATGGAAGAGGAGAAACATGAACAATTTGAATTTAAATTAAGATGGTGATAAACTTCTTTAATTTTATTGTCCTGATGAGGAAAACGAAAGTTTTCGAAACGTTGACACCTTTACAAATGATGGAATAAAGGATCTAACAACGAATTCTTTTGTCCTGAAGTATGCCAATTGCAACCTTCAACATTATATATTTTATAAAATAGATCTACAAATGTGTTATAAATAATTGTTGATCGGACGCATAGTTTTTCCTCTAATTGTAAAAAAATGCATTGTAAATAAAAAAAGTAAATTTTTGGAAAAACGACACAAGCTGTAATAAAATTTGAATTAACAACATTCTTTTCCTAAATTATTTCTATAAGAAGTTGACGCAAAATAATGAACAAATATTAAAATAATCATGAAAAATAAATATTGTGCACAAATATGGAGGAAGTACAGACAGAGAACGTGGTGCGAAATCCGATATTTCCCGATCTCGACACGATCCCGACTCGATCCTGGCCTCCACTATCGGGTGTAGATCGAGTCGGTTTTGGCTCGACTCGACTTTGGCTCGGGATCGTGTCGGGCTTGACGTCACTTGCCCCCCCCCCCCTGACTCCTCCTCTGCCTGGTTAAACTGGTTATGGCTGAAGTTAAAATGCTGAAATTTATTTTCCCCATAGTGGAAGAGTTGTACTTTGGCTTAGTAGCAAATAATTTGAAACATCCAAATGCAACTATAGACCCTCTTTCCAACCTTCATTCAATTTTTAATTGTGTTTTTAATGGAAAAGAATCTTTTTTTAATATTTTGCCATGTTGGACTGTTTATTGAAAAGGAGCAAATATAAAGCAGATTTTGAAAAGTGAACGATTTCCAGCTGAATTGTTTAATTTTTTTTTGCATTCGATTGAATCGTGAACGTTTCAGAGTGCTCCATCCAACATTTAAATTTTTAAACACAATTGTAATTTTTTCCTTTCTGAATTGTCAATTCGTGATAAAGAGTTTTTTAGTTTAATGTATAAATAACAATTATAGAATAATCATTTCAAAAAGGTTCAAAATATAAATTATTTGACGTCTAATGAAACAAGTCTCTGCTTTAAAAATTTTTTAATTGCTCAATTTGTAATGTTTTCCACTTAAGATTTCTTCAAAAGATATAATTGACAAATTTATTAATTCATTCTTCGATTTCGATGAACACAAATGATGGCGTGGATACATATTTGTTGAGCAGATATTTTTGAAATGTTCTATTTATACAAGTTTTTTCAACAATATAGTAAAATTTTCCACCAATGATATGAATTTTTAACAATTCAGTTAAACTTTCATTTCAACAGTTTAATTTTCAAACCAAATATATACGATGAATTGTCTTTTTTTAAACGTAAATAGTTGAATTTGCAATAAAATAAAAATCGAAATGAATTGAATTTGTTGTTGAATGAGTTGAATTTTCAAATGAAGAGATTGATTTTTAGCTAAAATGATGAATGTTCAACTTGACTACTTAGATTTACAGTTATGAAATAAATTTCCACCAAAAACCAACGATTTTTCAACAAATTGGTTCAGTTTTTTACAAATTAATTTATTTTCCCAAAAATACCAGTTTTTAACAAAGCACATGAATTTTTTACGAAGTAATTACATTTTTAAGAACTTAGTTCAGTTTCAACCAAAACAATGAATTTTAAAGCTTTTTAAATGAATTTATCAATATTCATATTATTTATAAGAATTATTTTCGGGAGAAAATTATATTATTTTCGTCGTTGAAGAGAAGTGACTTCCCATGGCTCTTTCAAATTTCTTTATCTATTAATAAACATTAAAAATTGTCTGCACTTCTTTTTTCGGGAATTGAACTCTTTTACAGGAAATTCGTCTTTTTTTTGTTTGAAAACGCTAGAAAATTGAAATATTTGATTGAAAATTTACCTTTTTTTGAAAATTTAACTGTTTTGTTGAAAATTATTATTGCCTTTTGTTTGAAAATGGTAAAAAACACAACTATTTGGTTGAAAATTTTACTCTTTTATTGAAAATTCGTCTTTTTGGTTTGAAAATAACACAAAATGCAACTATTTGGTTTGAAAAGTAACTTTTTTGATGAAAATGAGTATTTTTGGTATGAAAATTCTACCACTTGATTGATATTTCATGTATTTTGTTACAATTGTAAGTATTTTGGTAGAAAGAATTCATATTTTTGGTTTGAAAATGGTAGAAACTTCATGTATTTTGTTAAAATTGTAAGTATTATGGTCGAAAGTCCAAATTGTGTCGCAAATAAGCTTTTTTGTTGAAAGTTTTACTATTTGTATATAAAATAAACAATTACAGATGATTGGCAAAATTTTGCTCTAGAAGATCATTGGTAATAAAACTTCAGCAAGGTCAGATGAAAAAACGATTTCTTTTCGCTTAAAAACGCCCAAAATGATTGTTTATTTTTCTTATTCTTTTCTTATTCTCTATTCTTTATGTATAATTTGTCAAGAAAATAAAGAAATATTAATGCATAGCAACATTTTTTCTGTAAGTATCATTGGCAATGTCATTTCAATAAGTTCAAAAGAAAAAATATAGTCCAAGTAGGCGCCGAGCGCCTACAAGTAAGGGTTCCGTAGCATAGCCTATGAAAATAATTTTTTGGGAAAAAATATGCTGAAAAAAAAGTTTTGAAAAAAAATGTTTTGAAACAAAATTTTGAAAAAAATGTGTTGAAAAAAAATTTGTTTGCAAAAAAATTTCATGAAAAAAATAATTCTTGGAAAAGAATGTTGGCGCTTGAAAACGCATACAATGTGCATTTGTTTATAAAATTTGTGTATAAAATGAACAAATAGTAATGCCTGGCAAAATTTTTTGTAGAAAACATCATTGGCACTATAATTGCAACAAGATAGAATTTGTTTATGGAATTGATTAATAACATTCAGTCTTGAATTTGGATGGCCACGTATCATCCAAACAATATCAGCAAGTAATTCTAGAGCAGGAAAATACTTTGAAAACAAAAATGTTTTCATGTCGATTATTTGTTAATAAAATTTGCTTTTAACAATTAGCTTTACAAGCTAACAATTTTTGCTTCTTTCTTATATTGATGTGCATTGAATACAAGTGACTTGAAGTATAAGAAAACTTGTGTCTAGGAGATAAAACATGAAATGCAAAAAAACGACACTTTTCGCTGTTTGCATTAACATAAAAATTGAATAAAGAAAAAAATAAAATATCCACTTACAACGTTTTCTAGAAAATTTAGTCCTGAATTGTTAAAAAAAAAATTGATCTTAAATCGGTGCATTCTTGCATCCTAAACGTCATTTGAACCTCGTTTTTCATTTCACACCACTGTAGACCGCTACGTCACAGACCCACATCTGGCGAAGGAGTATCGAAAACCCGATCCCGACCCAAGAAAAAACCGACGCGATCTCGACACGATCACGAAAACGTATCGTATCGAACCTTAACCCTTATCCTATTTTTAAAAAATAGGATAGGGAAAAGCTTATGTTGCGTGAATTTTCTTGCTCTTAATTTTACCTGCTACAAAAACCAATTAAACATTTGAACTTGATTAATACATTTTCTGAATTATTAAACTTACCAATCGATGTAAAGAGAACTGCTGTGGTGACAAAGATAGCAGCAATAGTTATCTTCATAATCCCGAAATAAAGAAGTCAGATTCTTGATGAATTTTCTAAAATGTAGGGACGTCGAGTGAACTGAATGCCACGTTTGCCGGTTTATATACAATCCGTTATCTTGTTTTTTCTCAAATGATCGTATTCACCTAAATTCAGTGTAAATTCGATAATTTTTAGAGGAATGTTCTTTCCTGTTTGAGACACTACGTGATTTCAAAGTGTTAAGTAAATTGTCGATATTCTGTACATTGTCAAAGTTCTTGAAAATAAGGAAAATGCCACGCCGGGTTACGAAAGAGGCTTTACACTGTTAATATTCATACAAAATTTCATCAGCATATGCTATTGTTGACAATAAACTATGTAAGCCTCTTTCCTTAAAATAAAATTGAAGATGAAGAAATTCTACGCCCTATTACCTTCAAACAAAGTTCTTTTTAGTAGTTTTTTTTCAAACTTCTGTATGTTGTAGAGGATAAAAAAATGCGGAAAAGTTTATTTAATATTCGGCTGATGAGCATTTTGAAGGGATGAAAAGCACCCCTAAAGTTCACCCCAAAAACCGTTTTTGTACGATATCTCCTAATGGGTGTACCCATATGTAGAAACGATCCGAGCATCAGTAATTGATGTAAACGAAAGTTTTCTGTGTTGTAGAGTACAAAAAAGTCAAAGATAAGTATATTTTTTGATCTTTTGAAATTATGCATTTCTTTTAATCCACTTGGCGATATTTTATTATCAAATAAGTATGTAATGCATTTCAGTATTTTTGTAGAGAAAAATAAAAAAGAAAACAATTTTACCCTGATAAGAAATGGTAAGCGACCCCTGAAGTTTGGAATGTTGTATTTAATATCGTTGTTTGATGCTGAACTATCGCCAACTGAGTTTAAACAAAATTTTGCATAATAACAGAGGAATTCTGAAAAACTTTTGAAGGTGGAATTCCAGGGATTTTTATTCCCTCACCATAATAAGGGATGCACCAATTGATTACAAGAAAATTTTTTGTATAGGAAGAGAGATATCGTGAAAAAACTGTTTTTGGGGGTGAACTTTGGCAGTGCTTTTCAGCCCTTTAAAAAAATAATTAAATTTTCAAAGTCTGTGTCTAAAATCTTTTAATATTTAAGGCTTGAGTTTGAGAAATTATTGTCTGAATTTTTCATTATTTTGAATTTATTCTGGGGGTATTAAATTTAAAATTGCGTTTAAAATTCAAACCAAACAATTCAAACTATTTCCATTCAAAATTATTAATTTAAATATAACTTTTTCAGAATTCATATTTTTTTTGAGCCTGTTGCGTGGTAATTAATAAAAATTGTGTTTGCCTTCTATTAAGTTTAATGTTGTCTATATTTCACGCAGGTAACCATGAGCTTTTCGACTCGTTATAACCTTATTTGCTATCTCGTTAAATTTACTAATGAAGGAGTAAAACAAATCAAACAAAAATGTCACGCAATAAAAACTCTAATTAAAATTGAAATGATAGAAATTTTAAAGATGATGAATATATTAATAATAGCTATTAATAACATTGAAACGAACAAAAATTGTAGTTTGAACAGAAAAATACTGAAAAGTCAAATCAGTAAAACTGAAATTAGCTCGGTGATGCCATAAGTTTTAGATGTCATAAAAAATCAAACTTCAAGTACAAATTTTTGGTTAGTTAGAAATAAGGAGAAATAAAGTAAGTTTTAATCCACGTTTAAAAAAATTTTACAAAAGTTCAAAAAACAGTTCTATTATTAATTAAACTTATTTCGAATTCCAATAGGCCCTCACAAATTTTTATTTTAAAGATTTATATTAACGATTTATTCATAATAAGACTGAGATTGAATTATGCTGAAAATCCGTGCTTCAAAAATGTTACCAATATCGCGGGTTCGCTATTAACAATATTTGTAGATATATCAAGAATAAACATCTCAGGTTTTAGCTCAAAAAACATTTTTAATAATCACTAAGACGAAGTTTGGAAAAAACAGCTGAATTTACAACCCAAAAATATGCATTTTCTAACAAAATTATTGAATTTTTTACTAGAAAGAAAAAGAAAAAGAAACAAAATTTGTTTAAGTTTCAACCAAAGAAATTAATTTTGAACTAAAATTATGCATCTTTCATGAAAAAAGTGAACTTTGAACCAAATAGTTGAATTTTTAACACAGAATACGAATTTTCTACCAAAAAATACAAATTTTCAACAAAATAGACGCATTTTCAACTAAAAAAGGATACATTTTCAAGAAAAAAAAATGAAATAGTTTAGCTTTAAGTTAGAGAAAGAAGTTTTTAATAAAAAAAAATATATATATATTTAAATGGTCAATCAAATAGGTGAATTTTCACCCCAGAAGATTAAATGCCTATTTAAAAAATTGCGGCGAAAAATGGAACATTTACATTTTTAGTTAAAAACATTAATTTTCAATAAAAAAAAACTAATTTTCAACCAAAAAAATTAAATGTTGACCGAGAATTTTAATTTTTTACCAAAAAAGAATAATTTAATAAAATACATGAATTTCCGATTAAATATTTTACTTCTTAATGGATGATTAATATTAACATTTTTGCGTTCAAATATCATCAAGTACACGTTTTTCGAGAATTATTTTTTCTTTATTGAAGATTTAACAAACTGGTTGAAAGGCTTCCGTTTCCGGTATCTATCGTGAGAGAACGCTTTTGTGTCAAGTGTTGGTTTTTTGGCTTTGGTGGAGGGAATCAGCGTGTGTGGATGCAGAAAGGGCAGTGAGGGCGGAGATCAGGCGTAAAGGAAGAAGGGTGAGTGAAGGCAAGGATGTAAAGGGTAAAAGTAAGTTGTGAGAAAGGGAAATTGGAGCACTTTCCAGTATTAGCTACACTGAAAGGTGACGTCCATAAGCGCGGCAAAGGGAGAAAGGAAAGAGGGGGAGAAAGGAACACGAAACTGGGAGTCTAGGGGGTAGATAAATTGAAAGAGTTTAAAAAAAATGGAAAAGGAGAATGTTAGGTATGAAAAAGAGGAGGGAGTAGACTCGTTAACTGAAAGGTTGAAAGGATCGATTGAGAAGGTAAGGGATGAGATAGGTACAAAAGAAGGGAAAGAGAGGCTGGTGGAACGAGGAATGCCGGGAGAGTAAAGAGAGAATAAAAGAATGTGTGAAAAAATGGAGGAAAGGAGAAATAGAGAACGTGGAGTACAATAGGAGAAAAAGAGAACATGAGAGGATGCTGAGAAGGAAAAAGCAAAAGGGAAAGGAGAAATACAAAATAGGATAAAAGGGGAAAATAGAAGGATAGTCCAGGGAGAAGTGGAGAAAGGGAACGAAATAACAAGAGTATAAGTGGATAATGCGATAGATAGACTAAAAAGAAACAAGGCTACAGAAGAGAATGGTATGGAAAATGAAGTGATAAAGTATGGGGGAGAAGGAATTAGGGAAGGGATGTGGAAGATCTGCAACAAGGTCTGGGAAGGAAAAGGGTGGCCGGAGGAGTGGATGACAGGGCTGGTGGTACCGCTTGTCAAGAAAGGGGAGGACAAGAAGGTATAGGAGTACAGTTGGATTACTCTCGTGCCAGTGGGTTATAAAGTAAACGCAGAAATTTTAAGAAAAAGGTCAGAAAGTCAGATGGAAGAGAAGCAAAGTATCCCACACAATCAGACGGGATTTAGAACAGGGATGGGGCAATAGATAACATTTACGTACTCAACTACTTGATTAACAGAAATTTAGGGAGAAAAAGAGGGAAATTAGTCGCCTTGTTCGTAGATTTTAAAGCAGCTTTTGAGTCAGTGAATAGAAAAGTGCTATGGCAGGCAATGAAAGAGAGGGGAATAGAGGAAGGGTTGGTGGAGAGGATAAAGGAAATTTTCACTGAAACCAGGGTTAGGGTGAAGAAAGGGGAGAAAAAATGGGAGGTTTCCTGGACAGGAAGAGGAGTAAGGCAAGGATGCCCGTTGAGTCCGCTACTCTTCAATATGCCGCTGGTAGACTTAGAGGAGAAGCTAAAGGAGAAAGGGAAAGGGGGAACGATTTTGGGTAATAGCAAACTATACTCTATAGCATACGTGGACGACGTAGTTCTGTTAGCAGACGCTGAGAAGGGGATGAACCTAATGATGAGAATTTTCGAAGAGTATGTGGGAACAAAAGAACTGACGGTGAACATAGGGAAGACCAAAGTGATGTGCTCAGAAGTAGAAAGACCAAAATAGGTTACGTTTGGAAGATGAACTGACAAACAGTGGAAAGTGTGGAGGAGTTCTGTTACTTAGGTTTTTGGTTTGCGGCAGGAGGGGGAAACGAGGTGCAGGGGAAGAAAAGAATCGAATGTGCGATTAAAGTAATGGGCCAAGTATGGGGTATAGGAAAGAGAAGGTTCAATGACGATTGGAGAATGAGGGTTTGGTTGTTTGATGCGTTGGTTTGGGCGGTGTTGCGTTATGGAGTGGAGGTCTGGGCAAGAAGGAACATAGGAAAGTGGAAACCATGCATGAGAGATTTCTGAGATGGGTAATGGGGGTTATTTGGAGTTGCCCAGGATACATGTTAAAGGCGTTCGCACATAAACTGCCGCTGCCGTGAACATACACATAGCGCTGCCCAATCACGTGCAACCAGTCGTGCTGTTGCAGTCACGGGGCTTACGTGCCGCTTACGTACCGCTAACGTGTAGGTTCATTGTTCGGTTTGCAGGATTTTGCGATGTCGCCATTACCGAAGCCGGAGATTTCATTCTTTGTTTTTACCGACGTACGTTTTGGATTCAGCAAATCAGAACCCTAGTAGCAAGATAACTGCAGACTGGCGCAAGCTGGGCGGCAGTAAAAGAAGAATCTGTTTGCAGCCTGGCGCGCGCGCTCGGCTGGTTCCGCTTTGGCGTTCTGTGCTGACACCAGAGTCTGGTATAGCAGATCCTGGTCCAGACTGGTCATGGTATACACCAGACAAAATTAAAATACCGTAATGTGGTACTATATAGGTTTCTGTAATATTTTTACGCTATATTTCAGCCCTTTCTGGGAGAATATACTGCGGAGACGTCACAACATTTCAGAAGACATACTGAAATATTTAAAACATAACCTGTTGTCGTATAAGCTTGCATGCTTGCATGTTTGGTCATAATGAGGTTCATTCTGCAAAACTAATCGTAGGTGGCAGCACCGAGCCGAGTACTAGACCCTCTGTCGATGAGAGACGAAAAAATATGGTGCTAGTTTTACGGTTGCTTATAATTAAATATATGAGGGTAAACAATCTTTAAATATATGTTTAATGCTTACATGCGAAGGTATTTTATACTTTTAGTGGAAATTATACATACAATTGAATATATGGTGAACTATAGTAAACCTAACCTCACTTTGCATGTGACAGTCAGGAAAGGATTTATCAACCTTTTACGAATTCTATATGATAAATATTGATATAAAAGTTTGAAAAATATATTTTGTTATGTTTACAAGGTATAAATGGCACTTTATACATATTAACAAAATTTCTTTTGTTGAAATTCGTATCTCATCGACAGAGGGTCTAGTACTCGGCTCGGTGCTGCCACCTACGATTAGTTTTGCAGAATGAACCTCCTTGTGAATCGTTCAAATTTCCGATTGCTAGATTTTCAATTTCATTATTTATATTCTACATTAATTACTAGTGTTTAAACTGAATACCAGAGTCTGGTTCCTTTATTCACCAGATTCTGTTTTTCGTCTGGTCTAATCATCTGTCCCGCCAGTCTGGTCGACTAGAGGGAGCAGATTCTGAGCCAGACTCTGGCCTCTGTCATACAAGGCAGACGTTGCTACCAGGGAAGCAGTAAGTAAATAAATAACTCATAAATATTATAATTATCAACATTATAAATCACATAAATAATATAGAGAAACAGGATCTGAGATTGCGCAGTAAGTGCATGTGTAGATTCTTCTGAAGTTAAAGAATTCTGACAGGACTCATCTTCCCTCCACGTGGTTTGGGTTAGTTTGCATCGTTTACATAGTAACCATCTAAAAACATTTCATCCATTTGAAAATTTGCATTATAAAATAAAAGTTTTGGAAGATTAACTAGCATGAGGTGTTTATCAACATAACCTTCTGGATAACCTAACCTAATCTGACGTACCTAGCTGACGTATCGTAGCTGTGCCAGAGGCGCCAAATTTGAATTTTCTTATTATTTAAATTTCCAAAGAAGTATATTCCAACACTTGTCTTACATTTTTTCATAAGAATTCTTTTATTTCACTAATTATGTTATTGCTGTTTTGTTATATTGATCGTTCAAGTTGTGAAAATTTTGTATTCACAGACGCATTTTACTCAATAATTAAATAATGAAAATTTCCCAATGTAAAATTAACGTTTCAAAGTAAATTCAATAACTTAAAAGTATAAAAATAAAAACTATATCTGTTTATTAAAATGAAAATTTCTACTACTTAAATCCAAACTACTGAAAAATGAGCCTCTAATTCAGTTTTATCAAATTTGCTTCTATTTCTTGTTGAAATCCAATTTGGCTGATCATTACTTGAAGTCATTTTATATCGTAAATTTGAAATTTTGAAAATAAAATCTGCGAATAATCCCTTTTCATAAGGAAAATCATACAAAAAGTTATGCCAACTGAGAAAAATTTGTGCTTTATAATACTCTTGTGCGGTTAAGTTAAGACTTTTAAATCATCTAATCAATCATTCAAAATATTAAAAATGTTTTATGTTACTGATTTTCGCTAATAATTAGTATTTTTTAAAAATCTTAATATAAAATCATCAAGTTTCGAAGAAGACTTCAAATTCGCCGGAAATTAGTATTTCAAAATAAAAATCATGAAGATTCCTAATTTTCAAAAGTTTTGGGTTCTGCCAACGTTTGTCACTGAAGACAGGTATTTTTAATCAAACATTATTAGATTTGAAAGATGAAACATTTTTCAACAATTTACGCTTATCGCCTTTTGTTACCATTTTTATCAAAAATTGACGTTTTTAAACAAAAATATCATTAGATGTCAAAGGTTCACAATTACTAAACAATTTTCGAAGAGTTTCAAGCTATATTCAGGTTTTGTATAGGAAATCGGTTATTTTACAGAAAAGTAAAAAAAGAATACATTTCAGATTCAGATAATTAGGGGCTTCTCCTGTTTAGAATAAAATCTGTATTCGGAGTGAAAAATTGGCTAATTTATATAGTTTTTGTGTACAACTTTTTTTTTATGCTCGCGGCTTAGTATACCAAAAAACTTTTTACACAAAAACTATTGACATTAGCAAATTTTTCACTCCGAATACTGATTTGATTCAAAACAGGAGTAGGCTCTATTATATACCATTAAGCCATTTCCCTTTCGGGGTAGGCGTGACACTACCCGATTCGGGTAGTGTTTCCAGGTTGATAACTTGTAGTAAATAACTACAAGTGTGGGCTCACCACACCCACGATGTGCCAACAGCACTCAGTTTTCTCGAATGGTCACCCATCCAAGTGCTAACCGCGCCCAACGCTGCTTAACTTCAGTGATCTGACGAGAACTGGTTTTTTCAGCGTGGTATGGCTGTTGGCTCTAATTATATAAAAAGATATAATTCCAACATTTATGAAGTAAAGTGAGGTAATAAAATTTTGAGGTTGGGTCCTGTTTTCAACCAGCATCATGGTACTTTGAAATGAAAGTGCACCATGTGTTGACCGTGTCAATGGATTTTCCACCACTATCAAAAGCTAATTATTCAAGTAATTAAGAACCACAGGGGCAGAATTATGCTAGTAATAATAATAAAAAAATCAATGAAATGAGAAAAAGAAAAATTAATAAATATTAGGAGTTAACAATTATTGTTTCTATTAGTAATTTTATTTAAAGAAACTAATGAATTTCGTATTTTCTGAAAATTATCATTTGTACCACTCAACTTGTTTGAATAATATGGTATTTATAATTTATTATATGTGATAATTCACATTATTGACGTATAAAAATTGTTAATATGTTATAAAAAAAAACTACATTTTGGACTTTTTTCGTAGAATATATTTCTCTTTACAACTAGTATACTAGAAATTAAAATTTACTATTGTTGTTAGAAATTTAATAAACAAAAGGCAACATACAACATATATAATTTAAAATGTGTCAAAGGATGTATAGCCACCCATGAATATTTTTTGTGTAATCTGTCTTGTGTGATAACTATCCTAGTGTAAGGGGGTTTTTATAAAAAAAGTCAAAACGGTTTTTGAATTCCTTTAAATATAGTGCAAGTAATTAGTGCAATTGAATGATTAATAGAAAAATTAATAATAGATTCCGTATTCTCTAAGAATCATAATTTGTACCGCTAAACTTGTTTGAATAATACGGTGCTTATCATTATGTGTGATTCTTAAAATTATCAAAGTATAAAAATTAACAATGTTGAAAAATTGAAGAAAAAAAATGTTTTTTTTGCCACAAATATTGTTTTAATACATCAATAAAGGTATTTGATTGCAAATCATTATCACAGATTAGTCTTTAACTTATTGCTATAAACAAATTAAACAAACAGGAACACATACACAAAGAAAAGTAGTCAATTATTTAAATTTTTTACGTATTAAAAAATATAACTACACATTAAATAAACTAAAATAAAATTTTCGCACTTTAAAGTATGTAGATACTTTTATTTTAACTTATCCGCAGTTTAAAGGTAGGGTGGTTCAAAAAAGGCCTGTTTAAAGAAAAAAGTTTTTTTGATTCTATTTAAAATTTAAGGCAAATAATAAGGTTTGCTCTTTACAAGAGCTAGATCTGATGATTACAAGTGCTTCCTCAAAAATGCAAGTTTGAAACATGAAAAAGGTCGTGAAAATCCTGTTTGATACCATTTTTTTCTCTGTTACAACAAGTGAACGCAACATTTTCTGATGCAGTGAAAATTAGCCACAAAATTCGACTAAGAAGTTGCAAAGTAATTTTTTTAAATTTTAAACTACGTATGTAGATTTTAATGTATGTTGAGTAAGTTTTTTGCAGGTTTAAGATCAAAAGGTAAAATCTTTCTCAAGTTGTTAGTTAATTATCGATATGGTACGTCGACTTTCAAGGAACATAGTTTGCTATCAATATTATGTTGAAAAAAAAATCATGGCGAATGGAAATCTCTATTAACAAAAAGACCACAATTTAACTAAGTATCGAGTTATCAGCTTCTTACTTTGTTAATCAATGGAGACACTGTATACCATTATTCTGATTGGTTTAGCGTTTTGCAGGATGGTACGTTTCAAAGTCACAGACTTGTTTGAGTAGGGTTTTCGATACTTTTTTTATATCTTTTTTCTCAGATGTAAAGTATTCAAACACATTTTTATTGTACTAAAATTTTTAGAATATTATGCAAAAAAAATCGCATGCGTAGCGCGCGTTTTTTTTCTCTATTGGATATAAATTATAGAGTATATTGTCATTCATTTTTTTTTATTCGCAGTGGAAGGTACATTTTTATTTATGTTCATTTTCTAGGAATAGAAAACGTGCAGAATGTTTTCGTGGGACCTGATGGGGGATAGCCCATTGTTAAAAAAATCATTCAATTGGCACGCTTAGAAGAGCCCGATGCCACTTATGAATATGTGGACGAGATTGGAAAGTCCTTTTTCGTAGAAGAATTGCTAGCATCTGCAGTTTACTATTGTTTGAAATACGACACAAATCCGTCTACTGTAAAGATGCTTCTGCAGACCATTTACTTAGATTCTTCTGTTTGCGTGAATGGTTTCACATTATTGCAATCTGCAATCTTTTTTCACAAGAGCCAGAAAGATATTAAAAAATTGATAAAAGGTGATCTCGAAGCACATTTTCGATCTTTCATTGGTGGACAATCAACTTTAAGAGCTTTATGTGCGGAAATAATAAAAATGGCGCGGTTCTATAATAATGAAGTTCATTGTCTTGACTTAGATTAGAATGTGTGAATAATTTCTTAAACAATTCTTGGATACCTCAATTACTGTTTATATACACATAACTATTTTTTATTTCTGAATAATGTCCATCAGCAAAATTGTTATATTCGTCTAAGTTTGAAATTGGTTCATCTGTGGAGCAACTGCGCCTTTTTATAATATTTTGTATCCTTTCCAGCTCATCATGATTCCTGAGGATACTTTATTGATATTGCTATGGATGGCCTGCTTCATTTTATTGAGACGAAGAATTCGTTCTAATCGTTGGAGGAATCGACGCTGGTGGGTGAGGCCAATAAACCAACTAAGGCTTCAGCAAGGAGATTATTATAATCTTTATCAACAATTGAAATTTGACGACACGATGCTACATAGGTACATTAGAATGGACTCGGAAACATTCTATGAATTGCCAGAATGGTTCATCCGTACCTTATAAAAACAAGTCCACGCGCACTGCCGCCAGAGCATCGACTTCTAACAGCTTTGAGGCATCTCATTTTTACATCATTCTCCATACTTTGTATCTCTTTTTAGAAACGTCACGAATACTTAAAGATGGAGTAATCGAAGGAAAACGTTCACTATATTGGGACTTTTCAAGGAGACTATTACGTTTTGAGAGGGGAGGGTCAGCAAAAATAAATATTGATATAGAGTAAAGAAAAATTACATGGAAAATCAACGAAATAATCAAATTGCGGGCCTTCATATGTTCGTTTGGGAGAATTTAAAAACTAGCCGCGTGCGATGCCACTTACAAATTTACACTAGTTCTTGTGGGAGAAATGGGAAGCAACAATGACGCTGGTATATTTTCTGATAGCCCCACAGGACAAGCTCTGAGAAGAGGAGAACTAGATTTACCCCAGGAACAGCTGCACTGCCGGGAAGTTTACTCAGAACACGGCCACTTTTTCTGGGTGATAGCGGATTTCCGATTTTGTCGAATTTGATGGCACCTTATGGCGGAGACTTCCTAGAAGAATCTAAACGAATTTGCAACTATCGAGAGCACGTCGAACTATTGAAAACGCTTTTGGGGTTTTAACAGCTCGCTGGAGAATGTTCAGAAGAGCCTCATAGCTGGAAGTTGATAGTGTTGATACCATAATTTTGGCAACAATTTGTCTTCACAACTTCTTGTGAAACAAAGATATACGCGAAAATCCACCAGCAGTACTTTACGGTCCTCTAAGGTTTGTGGATTGGGAACAGAACGGAATTTTAAACCCCGGTCAGTGGAGAGAAAACATGGGAGGGCAAATACTGCAAAATCTTCCACCAGCTGCTGCTATGAATGTGCCGCAAAGTGCAATAGATACAAGAAATACTCTCAGGAATTATTTTGTAACTCCTGAAGGGGAGGTGCCTTGGCAGTATGAATATGCTCGTAGTGTAGGAAATGACTGAAAATGTCAGTATACAGTACAGAGTAAAAGCACCAATTCCTCTCACCATAACCCACTCATTAGTACGAATACACACTTATTAGTATTACTATTTTTTTGAAATAACTTGCCAAGCTTTTTTTAATTTGTGAAAGTTATATTCGTGATGTTTTATTCGTAAATTGTTTTTCGTTAATTTTCTTTTTAATAATTTGTTTATATAATTATCGCGATGAAGGTAATATGAACAAAAAATTTAAAGAAAGAAAGATTATAAATGAGATTGGCCGATTAAGACGTTTATTTATTGACATTGTTCATAATAAAATTGTTTATAACAATCACATACAATACGTTTTCATAACTTCCGCTATCAAAAATGCTTAAACACTCCAAACTTTTTTTTACCTTAAAGTGACGGCTTGCAAAATTTGTTTATCGAAATTATTTACAACCGGAAAATAAGAAAAATAAGAAACGCTTCATTTATCTTCCTAAAGCCTTAACTCCACTCAACCGGAAAATATATGGTATTGCTCTCGGTCTTCGAAGAGACAAGAAGATCAAATATCTTTGGATTTCTGGTGGAAGAATTTTTTGTAGAAAGGAGGATGGTTCGTCGAGAATACACCTTGCAAATCTGCAATCTGTAGAGGGACTTCAACAGCAACCATGGGCTAAGTCCAATATTTTTTTAACCTTTCTCCGACTAACCTTAGCATTAATTTTAAAGAGGTACTTAAATTTATTTATGGTATTATTATTGTTTGCTCACTTGATGTCCGTCGGTGAATATATCTGCAAAATTTTTCAGGTTTTTATACCTTGTATATATTTATCTTCAAATAGCAAACTTGATCTCATATTTAAACTAGTAGCTTTAAATCTTGATTTTGGTCTTTTTGAGAATAATTGTATCATATTTGGATTAATTGTGTGCCTTGGATACCTTAAATGTTCTCATTTCATCCTAATGTTCATAGCTCTCCGAATATCCGGATATCGATTTACGAAATCATGTCCACTTTTGTTGAGAATTTCTCTAGAGACATACGTCACTGTTTTCGACACTGTTTATTATCCCTTTTGCATCTTTTTTATTTGTACTTATTACCGATTTTATAATTTGAATTGTAATCACTTAGTTTGGGGTGTGTTGATAATTGTTCTTTGTCTCAGTCAATTTTTACGCGTGCTGTGTGAGTTTTTTATTTTTGAATTGTTTTTTTGTGAAATGTTTCTCCTAATATATCCATGGATACCTTAAGCATTTGTCATGTGAACGCCCAGTCTCTCTTGGCACATTTTCTAGAATTCAAGCATTTCTTCAGTACATGTTCCTACCATATAATAGCTGTTTCCGAGACTTGATTAACTCCGAATATACCTTCTAGCCTCGTTACAATTGACAACTATTCGCTCTTTCGAAGAGACAGAGACGAGAGAAGGGGTGGTGGAGTTTGTCTTTTCCTGCATGATAGTCTGGGTGGGACAGAGGCTCCAGAACGTGGGATTTTTCGGCCCCCACCACGTTCCCATCTGGGAGCAATGCATGCAAACGTAGCGTGTCGGTGAGAAGACTCTGTTACGCGTTGCGTCGGCCATCCTCGTGTAAAGCCGAAAATGCACGAGCACGAACCCGTGTTTCGGGCCGAGCCGAGCTTGCCCGACTTCGCGATTCAGTTTCGTGGGCTATTAGGAGGTTTGGGTTGATTTTTGTTTTCAAGAATGACACCTGAAGGAAAGACTTCAAATGCATGTAATGAAGTCTCGAAATATTTTTTATTATGTCTTTCAGGATCAAATGATAATAAATAATTATCATTTTTAATTCAATGTATAGAATTAATGAAAATAAAATTGATACAATTTTAAATTATAAAATTAAATTAATTTTAAAAATTAAATTAAAATTGAATTAATTAATTAATTTGATTAATTAAATTAGAATCGAATTAAATTAATTATAAAATTTTG
>CAKNYM010050364.1:0-45643 GCA_932195095.1 Andricus curvator
GACAATATTTTTGGAATGCCGCAAAGAAACAAGAAAGTTTTGGGTTTGATGAAAGATGAATGTAATGGTGAAATAATTACAGAATTTGTTGGTTTGCGAAGTAAGATGTATAGTATCCGTGTCAATGGTGAGGACTTTGTTAAAAAAGCCAAAGGTGTAAAAGCAGCTGTTGTAAAGAAAAGTATTACCTTTGATGATTACACCGAATGCTTGCGAAATTGGAGTATCCAATCTAGAACGCAATATGTAATCAGGTCAAGACTACACAATGTCGAAACTATTGAACAACAAAAGATTGCACTAAGTCCTTATGACGATAAGCGATACTTACTCCCAAACAGTACAGACACCCTCGCATGGGGGCATTATAGAATCAGTGCAATGGATGTCGATGATGTCTTGAGTGATAGTGACGAAGAATTGCTAGATCTTCTGGTAAAAGATTAGGTTTAAGTTGTAAATAATTGTCAATAAAGTAGGTCTGAGGGTTATACTGAATAAAAACATAATATATTTATATGAATTGCTTTTTTATTCATCAAAAATCTCACATCTAGTTAGCACAAGCGTAGACTTAGTACTATAAATCTCATAATTTAGTTTAACATTCAATCGCTGTTGATTCATCATTGATTCAACGTTGGTTCAACATTGATTCATCGTTGGTTCAGCATTGATTCATCGTTGGTTCAACATTGATTCATCATTGGTTTCACATTGCACGGAGTTGATTCAACATTGCACAAAGTTGATTACATATCTGATTTATCTATCCAGCTGTTGTGTGAACTGTCAAAACCTAGCCACTTTACAAATATTTTGTTACCACGTTTCTTGATTACTTTTTCCACAAGGTATACGTCTGGGTGTTTAACTTTGAGAAGTTCTTGCTCATAAAATCCACCAGCAACGGGTTGTTCTTGATAGTCTTTGAGCTTGTACATCACTGGATTCATAAGCATAACTCGATCCACAGTGAATATCTCTGTTGTCCAGTTGGGAGTGTATCCTTTCTCAAAAACGTGCTTGTACTTGCTGATTCGAACTTTGTCACCAACTTTGAACTTTGGTCTTCTCCTCGGTATATTTCGCAGTTTTTTAAAGCGTTGCATCAGCTCCTCTTCATCCTCGACATTGACATTTTTTGGCTTCATACCGATTGATCGATGTTTGGTATTGTTGTACTTGGAGATGAGAGTAGGCAAAATGTCTATCCACTTATAGTTGCCTCTTAAGCTAAATTGTGGCCACATCTTATTCTTAAGCGTGCGATTAAATCTTTCACAGATTGACGCCTTCAGATTACTATGCGTTGAGTAGAGATTGATACTATATCGTTGCATAAGATTTTTAAAATGTGAATTATAAAATTCTTTACCTTCATCAGTGTGTAAGTTTTTTGGTATACGACCCTGCACTAGTATAGATTGCATTGCTGAAGTGACATCTGGTCCACTCTTACTTTTAACAGGAACTGCCCAGGCGTACTTTGAGAAAATATCTATGACGGTAAGTAAATACTTGTATCCATTATTCTCACGGGCATAGGGTAGCATTTCAACCAAATCTGCCTGCCACGTCTCGTCTATGCCACGCATTTGCACGCGACGACGTGGATAATTCTTCCTAGCAGGTTTATGCAGTTCTGTGACTACTGCCAATTTCTCCTTGTCCATTCTCGAGTGCGTTTAATCGAGCTTCCAACTGAGCAATGCGTTCAGTGTTAGGGACTGAAAAATCTTGTTGGGTGTCAATCTGCAGATTTTTAAGTTTTTCGTTGATTGATTCTTCAAGTAAACGTATCATCAAATTATTATTGTCAATCTCTGTTCCCATAGATGATGTCACTTGATACACTGTACGTATCTCGTTTTCTACAATGCGCTGTACAAGTCCCAAATTGACTGCGTCGTATTGCTCTTTGGCCTCACTAACGTTACAAACTCTCTTGCCATCTACGTCGTAATGGCCGTCAGAGGTAATCTTGAATCCAACACCAGGCGGCCCACGGCTTCCTGCAGCGGATCGATCCAGATGACGTCCAAACACGTCGATACTCATCGTAATACTAACGAAAGCGTTATGAGTACCCTCCTAATATATGATTTCAGCTTCCCGCAGTTCCTCAATGATTGATATGATTTCATTGTTGTGACTCGGGTTGCCTGCTGCCTGAGACGCTAGGAGTAGACGAAGACGATCAACTAGTTCATTAGGGTCGTCCCAGTAGACATAGTCAGTCCTAACATTTTTTCTTGCTACCATATACTGTGGCAGGGAACCTCCACCTTTGGATGATCGTCTGCGTGATACGTTAAACAATTTTGAAATAAAGTTCTTGTACTTATTATTGTTGCTGGTGCGAATGGATTCACTGGAACTGTATCGCTTCTTGTGTGCATTTGTAGCAATCAAAATTTCCTTATAATTGTTTCGATCGTCAGTGCTTATGTGGGATTCTTCTGGATTTTGTTTAAACAAAAGTTCCAGCAGACCAACAGTTTTCAGATACTGTTTACCACCAACATTGATATATTGTGCCTCAAAACTAATGGGTTTGTCACCAATAAAAAGACTGCCATCATTGAGTTTACGCACACCATAAACCATATCCAAATACTGCTTCCTATTTTGTTGCAGCATCCTGAGAAATTTGTTTGTTAAATACTCGTAATTATCAGCAGGCTCAGGCACTGCATCTTCTTGACGCACAGTTGTATCTTGCTCTCCTTCAGCATCAGCAGTCATAAAGGAAGCATTATCGTCGTCCTCTTCCCACTCATCCTCCCCTTCCTCCTGCTCATCCTCCTGATCTTTTTTCTTTACAAGCTCATTTTGTTGAGCTTCCTTCTTGACTGATGGATTCGATATATCAACCAGTTTCTGCAATGGCATGACGATTGGCTTGAACGTTTCACTCATTATTTTTTCAGTGGCTTCTTTACCCATTTTGAGCAATCGATGTTTACGCCGAATCGCCTCACTAGGTTTAGCAATTTGACGGAGCACCTCCTTCTCTTTGTGAAACTTTGACATGTTGACGTGTTGATGTGTCAATTTATAATGACATCATTTCTACTACATGACATATATTTATAGAGAGATAAAACAGTCAAAACCTTTTCTGTATCTTCCCTTATTGAGCTCACTATCCTTATCAATGACAACAAATCCATACTTCTCAGTATTCCAACATGATGCACATAAGTCTTTAAATTGTAAATAACTCATGTCAGTGTTCACATGATCGTCATACACATGTCTTAAATTCTTCTCATCCTGCTTAAAAAGTATCAATAGATTGACGTTATCTCGAACCAGATGTTTAGGTATTCGAGCGTAAGTTTGACATAAGTAAAAACTGTCAACATGAGCGTGTCTGCCCATACAGAAAAAGGCTCGAATATTGTCCTGTTTCTCACAGGCAACATCATCAAATACAATTACCGAATTTGGTTGAGCTTCACTTGGTGGTATTACTTCTTCATGCTCACTGAAGGGAAAGTACTCAACTCCATCTACATCATTCAACACCCGTTCCAAGAATTTGTACTTTGGTTGTTTGAGGGATTTCGAGTAGACGTAGACACTTTCAAATTTCAATCCGTTTGGGTGTAAGATTAGGGCAAGTAATGCATTTGTCTTGCCGCAATTTGATGGTCCACAAAACACTGCGCGAATGCTGTCTGGTAGAAGGCTACCATGTCGTTTCACCCTATACTTTTTTTTTGATTGGACGAGGGTATCAATATTAAAAACCGGAAGTTTAATAGGTTGTGTCTTGAAACGCATCTTGCTATCAACTGCTGTGAAAGCTATAAATACAGCGCTTATATAGCTTCCAGGTCAGTTGCGTGCTAACCTCCATTCAGTGAAGAATGATTGTGCACCATAAAGTGAACAAAGTATCACGCCGTCATCATCGAGGTAAAGGATTGGTCAACAAAGTCATCAACAACTTGCCGTTTGAGTTGCACTTGCCTGGCTACCAATACTGTGGTCCAGGTACTAAGCTAGCCGAACGACTTGCTAGAGGTGATCCCGGTATCAATCCTCTAGACGCTGCGTGTAAAGAACACGACATTGCATACTCGCGAAATCGTGAAAACGTTGATGTGAGAAACGCTGCAGATCGTGTACTAGCTAGTAAAGCCTGGAAGCGCGTTTTTGCTAAAGACGCTGGAATTGGCGAGAAAGCGGCAGCACTAGCAATAACTAACATCATGAATGCCAAAGCGAAACTCGGTATGGGGCTGACTAAGAAACCCAGTTCAAAGAAGAGGAAACCTAGTGTGAAAAAGAAACCAGCTGCAAGAAATAAACTGATAGCATTCAGAAAGGTTGTGAATGCGGCTAAGAAAGCAATGAAAAGAAGTAGTGATGCAAAAGTGGCCATCAAGTCTGCAATCAGAGGGGCACAGAAAGCCGTCAAAAGAGCAGGCGATAAACATCAAGTGCAAAATCCACGTGTTCTACCAATCCCTTCGAAAGTCGGTGGTGTTTTGCCACTGATTCCAATTTTTGCTGGACTTAGTGCACTTGGAGCTCTCACTGGTGGAGCAGCAGGTGTAGCTAAGGCGGTAAATGATGCTAGCGCAGCCAAGCAACAACTGGCAGAAGCTCAACGTCATAACAATGCAATGGAGGCTATTGCTCTAGGAAAAGGTTTACACCTCAAACCCTATAGAAAAGGATTAGGTCTTCATATGAAACCTTACCGAAAAGGACAGGGACTTCGTCTAAGACCAGGGTCAAAAAACTTGCAGTGAAGCTACCTCACCATGCACTCACTGATACCGATCTGTTCAAGTATGCTAAAGCTCTAAAGATTCCACATTTTCGTGGAGTATTTATGCGCAATCAACTGCCAGTAATGGGACCCCACCAAATCGAGTCAGCTATTGTTAATCTTGATGATAGCCACGGCCCTGGTACCCACTGGGTAAGTTATAGAAAGATCGGTGATCAAGTCCTATACTTTGACAGTTTCGGTAATCTTCGTCCACCTTTGGATCTCGTAGATTACCTAGGTGTTGGTAGCGTGATAAAGTACAATCATGACAGATATCAGGACTATGATAGTGTTGAATGTGGACACTTGTGCTTAAAATTTCTATCTGGACAACTACATATAAAAGACAAATACTGTCTATATAAGAACATGTAATGAACGGACTAGAGTCAGTACAGAGAAAAACACCATCATGGAAGAATCATTTACTCTCACGATAACAGGAAACTCTTCTGTGCTAGACTCAGAGTATTTTCCACCAATAGAACTCTCTCCTCATAAGAACTATGTACTTGGACTCGTTGAAATGCTCACATTTAATGCGATTCCTAACGTTGACACTGGAAAGAATAAAATCTATGTTGGTGAACGAGTAGTGACCATACCTACTGGCAGCTATGAGATTGAAGACATTGAGAGTTATGTCCAGAAAGCTCTAGCAATTGATGGAATTACAATAAACATCAAGCCAAATAATAACACATTGCGCAGCGAGATCAAGTGTGATCGCAAAGTGAACTTTCAACCTCACGATTCTATTGCACGATTGTTGGGATTCGCTCCACGTGTTCTCGAAGCCAATAAGACTCATACTTCTGATCTACCTGTGGCTATTCTCAAAGTGAATGCTCTGCGAGTTGAGTGTAATATCACCACTGGAGCTTACATAAATAATCGCAAAGTGCACACGATTCATGAATTCTTTCCTGTTGTACCACCAGGATATAAGATCGTTGAAGTGCCGTCACACGTCATTTACCTTCCAATCGCCGTGAAGACAATACATCAAATTCAGCTCCGCATAGTTGATCAGGACGGTGACTTGGTGAATTTCCGAGGAGAGGTGATAACAATACGACTGCATGTCAAATCATCATCATAATGGGTATAGTGTACAATCCCAAAGGAGTCTATATAAGAGCGTCAACATGTGGAATGCAAACCAGTTTTCAATCAGCGCGCAAGGAGCTAACACCTCAGAACGTGCTCTTTCTGGAACAGCTTGGTCTAAAGATCAAACCACGTGGAAAAAGAAACTGAAACGTCCATTCAAGATATTGATCATCTCCTTTTGTTGCAATAAAAATGGAAGAAATACTAAACATTCAAGCACCAGTGAGATTTGATGAGTCTATAGCTCACTATGAGATTCATGCACATCAGCCTTATGCGTCATCATCATCATTCAACAACAGTGATGAAATTCGAATTGCTGTCCAGCATCAAGATTTGTGTGTACTACCCAGCAAGAGTTCACTGCATGTGTATGGACGACTAACAAGGCCTGATGGGGTTACAGCTGTTGCTAGTACAGCACTAGTGAGCAATGCCATCTGCTATCTGTTTGATGAAGTTCGCTATGAACTCAATGGTATTGAGATTGATCGCTGCAAGAACGTCGGTCTCACTAGCAACATAAAGGGCTACATCTCACTTGCTCCTGGACAAAGTTATTTTATAGAGAATGCCGGATGGCTCGACATGCCGGAAGGAACAAAACGTCTTTCCAATGATGAGGGATACTTTGATGTCACTATACCACTCAGTATGATCCTAGGATTTGCTGAAGACTATCGAAAGATCGTTGTTAATGCAAAGCATGAACTTATCCTGACAAGATCACGCAGTGACTCAAATGCTGTTGTTCAAGCACGACAAGCGCCAGGAAACGAAGAGCAATTCAAGATCTCAATTCATAAAGTAGAGTGGATGATACCATATGTAATAGCTTCGGATGAGCAAAAGATAAATTTGCTGAACGTTATTGGAAAAGATTTTCTCACAACTATGAGTTTTCGCTCATGGGAATTGTATGAATACCCCATGCTTCCCACCACCACAAGACATATATGGACTGTGAAAACATCAACTCAGTTAGAAAAACCACGTTATGTTATACTGGGTTTCCAGACAGGTAGAAAGGATAGGCTAGCCAGATATGCTAATCGCTTCGATCACTGCAATATAACCAATGTCAAGTTATTCCTCAATTCACAGTACTATCCGTATGGTAATTTAAATCTGGACTTTGGCCATAATCAGTTTGCACTACTGTATGAGATGTATGCAAACTTTCAGGCAGCGTACTATGGTAAAGAGCCTGAACCAATGTTGAAGAAAAGTGATTTCAAAGAATACGCTCCTCTCAGTGTCATTGATTGCTCAAAACAAAATGAGTTTCTCAAACAGACCTCAGTGGACGTTCGTTTGGAATTTGAATCTGCAGACAATTTTCCCGCTGCAACTGCAGCCTACTGTCTGATTATACATGACCGTATGATTCAGTACCAGCCACTGAGTGGTAGTGTGAAGAAGTTGATTTAAGATGATAGTGGTGGGGGTAATGTTAGTGGTTGTGGGGAGAAAAGGTATAAAGTAGATGATTTTAGTAAGAGAATTCAGTTTTGGTCGAAATGGAGTTCATTGTAGACGTGCAAGGCTTCAAGAAGCCCAACAACCAGTTCATCTTCAAGGAATTGGCTATAGTTCCCCTTCAGGAAGAGGCTCAACCTCTAGTCTACCTCTTTGAACCTCCCTGCTATTGGAACTCTCTGCCTGCTCGATACAAGAGCGAAAATTTGTGGCTGACGCGCAATTATCACGGTATCGGGTGGACTTCTGGTGACATACCCTACGAGGAAGTAAGACCTATACTTCAAGATATACTACTTGGTGCTTGTGCTATTTACGTCAAAGGACTTGAAAAGAAGAAATGGTTTGACGAGTTTGGGCTGAATGTACGCAATTTGGAAGATTTGGGCTGTCCTTCGCTAAAGAAATTACACAATGCAGTTTCCGTCACGTGTAATCATCATACCCAGTTCTGGAATCACAACTGCGCTGTCCGAAATGTCCTGACGCTCAAGACCTGGTTCTTGACTCCTCAGGATCAGCCAACCATCAGGATTTATGCTGGAAGCAGTGCTGACGACGATGATGCTGATGATGTGACTAAAGGTGTAGATACTACAGACACTTGTTTGAAAAATACAACGCTCAAAGACTTTTATAATAAGTGTGAATTCCTGTTTTCATAATGTTTCTTTTAACAAATTAGGTTAAGATTTTACTTTGTAAAAATAGGTTAGGTCTTTTTTCTTGAATGAATAAAAAAAAAAATAACTAACGGTAATAAAAGTGTTCATTACTTTTAAACCTATCCACTAGTTAACCATTAGTCATGTCAAATACACAATTTTTTCAAATTTCTAACTATTACTTTTATGATTATTATTGATAAATGTTGCTACATAATAAATAATAATTTTATTAACAATTAAATTTTACAGTCATTACTTATACTGAGTGCCAATACTATAACTCAACAGTTTAATTTTCTTCAAGCATCTAGAAGATTTGTGCGCATGTGCAACGAGTGGGGTAATGTTTAAAGAGTGGGATAATGGACTATAAGAGCAGCGACAGGTTACAGTGGTTTCATTCAACAAAGTGCAGTGCAAACGTCTTGTGAAAAAAGTTAAATAAGCCTTTAGAGAAGATGGATCTTAAAAAGATTAACGCAGTTGGTCGAATGGATGGGGTCCTACCTACAAAAAAACTATCGGAACTGACTGTGAAGAAGAAGTATGGTGTGTTCAAGATTCGAAAAGTACGAACAAAGTATGGTAATAGGATTGTGGTTGAATTGGACAATCAGTTTTCTGTATTCTTGCCTGGTAGAATCATGAAAGTCTTTGAGGAAGCATCCGAGAACACACAAGAGGAGGATAAATTTGAAAAGATGGAGGAAGCAGTTAAGAAAAAGAAACTTTACTTTCACTACCTTGGAGGACCTTACAATCATTTTGAATTTGAATATGAGCACTAAAATATCTTCCTGAGAAAAATGTATTTGTGACAATATTTGTCTAAAAATAAATGTCATCTTTTCTACATACTTAAATGTTATATTTTAAACCTATCTACTGCGTGTGTATTAGCAATAAATAGAATAAGGTTTATATAAAAAAAAAGAGAGTTTCTGGTGACTTCATTTCATCATATAACTAAGGACACATTTCAAAAACAAATTTTGTAGAAGGTGCATCTTGAAGAGGATAGACTCCAATCAATAATTTATCTGTGGGTACTTACTAAAGAAAGAATGTATGCCGTTTCGCAGATTCAAAAAGTTTATAAAAGATTTGGTTCAAGAATTGTTGTTGTTGAATCGGAGGATCAATTTATAGTTTTTTATACCTGAAAGTATTGTGCACGTTTTGCAAAACAAATACAACGTAAACATAATGAATAATACAACCATTAAAGTGAAAGATTAAACATTTTTATTTAATACTCTTATATTAGGTATCAAATCTTACATGCATGAAATTTAAAAAAATTATTATTAATTTTTCTTTCACAAATTTCGAATATTTTTTAAATATTCAATCGTTTTTAGACTCCACCTTTTTCTCAGAAGTTGATGTCTTAGCTGAAGATGGTAATGAGGGTAGTGATTGTTCCAAATAACCAGGACGCAAAGGGTCGTAAGCTGCATCTGCTGACATCTATGATTGATAGAGTTAAAAAAACTATATACTAGGCTATATATATATATATATATATCACATAGACTTTAACCTGTAAAATCTCTTCTATTTCTTGTCTTCTAGTCCTAAATCGAGGTAAAGGAAGATCTATTGTTTTCAAGTGGAAACGAGGATCATTTTGATGGTACGATTTACAGCAGCAGCACTGAGGTCTAATATCATGCCTTTTTACGAGCGATGTATCAGGAGTTGCTTGTGATTGTAATGATGCAGATGGATCACCCTTCACTACCACAATCAAAGACAGTAACAAAATTATTGGAATGACCTCTCATTGACTTATTTCAAAATTCAGATTCTGTTTTGTAACCATATTTTTATTTCCATCTTCAATAAATCACATAAACATATGCTTATCCATGTGGTAAAAACTTATTTCTTTATTCAGTTACCATGTTTCGTCGGTATATTATCTAAATATCCAGCCTATTTTTTTAATGATAGCTAGAAAATAAAATATGACTATAAAAAAGAATCTCAATTTGAAAAATTAAGCAATATTTGAATTTCTTGTTACAATTTACCTTGATAAATAAAAAGCGTTTTTTTTCTGTCTCGATAAAGTCACACTCCACCATTACTCATAAGAAACAAGGCTTGATTGAGTAAAGTAGACATATATATATATATATATATCAACGTCTCCATTCAATATGAGTCTATCTGCTGAAAGAGCGCAGTATGAGACTATGCGCTGTTTATAAGCATAGGGAACAGTCTCATACACGGCGCTGTCAGCACACAGAGTCATATTGAATGGAGTCGTCGATATATCTGCTTATTTTTATTTGATGCACCTTCAGGTTTACGTCCGCTTATAATAACTGGCTGCGTTATTTTGCGATAAGTAGGATTCATTATTTCTATGTTCCGTCTTTTACTCGCACTTCTTTTTTCATCATCACTGCTTAGATCTGATAAACGAAGATCATCGTTCACGATAGCTGCGTACAGTGACGATGATGACGGGAGTGGAGCGGCAGCACGTTTATACGGTTTCTGTTTACCAGCATCTTTCAGCGGTACACTCTGATATGTATGGTAGCGGTGTCTGTGGTAGCAGTGATGGTGAGCGGGAACGTGAGTTGGATGGTGCCGACGATGACGACGACGATGAGCCTCACCAGACTCTCCAGATCTCTTTAAAATCTAAGAACACACACACACACGCACACAATAAAATTCAATTAATAGCATAAAGCACCACGAAGAACACTTTTCACTGCATGAATCACTGCACGAATAACAACTCACATTTTCACAGAACCACTCTTCTTCTCAACCATTGAAATTTTTTGAAACACTCTTTTCGTAAGACACTTCAATTCATTAGACACTTCTCACTTCACACTGATTCACATTTCACCACAACGCGAATTGAAATTCACGCCTCTGAATGTGGGCTTTTAAAGAGAAGTCCCCACTATGCGCTAGCGGGATAGGGAGCGCGGTGAATCTCACGTCTGCGCGCCACTGAATATGGGCCGGAGACCCCACGACGAGACGCCGTGGCATGTATCTGAACTTCGGTGTCACACTCTCGCGGTAAAACAGAGATCACATTTATCGACCGTCTGTTCGGAAACGACTGTAGGTAAAGTGAAACTTTGCGCGTCGATGTCTTACCGACTGCTGTGGCTCCATTGCCTGTGTCTCACTCTGCCGGTATGGTAGAGAACACCACTATCGGTTATGGATATGGAAACGACTGTCGGTAATTTAGCACGGAAGCTAACCATTAGCGCTTGTCGGTAAATAACCGGTCACTGTTTTACCGACCAAAGTGTCACAGAACTGTCATAGCTATACTACTATTTAGCTTTAAAAATTTTGTTTCAGTAAAATTAAAGATAATACACTAAATAGGGCAAATTGCTTACTAGTGGGCGATTTCAACGCCCACAATTCCAGCTGGAATTGCAAATCAACTGATAAAAATGGTGAATACCTTGAAAATTTTATTGATACTCATAATCTTTTTCTGCACAATGATAACAGGCTTACTCATATTAGCGCTCGATATATGACTAAATCTAACATTGACCTAATTTTTTCTTCCCTAAACATTGCCGATAAAATTTCTGTTAACACAGCTGACGAGACTTGGGGTTCAGACCACTACCCTATTTTCGTAAACTTCAGCACACCAAAAAATATTTTCACGAAAAAGACATACAACATAAAAACGAAACGTACTGATTGGTCTCTGTTCACTGAATCTTTGGATGAATGTTACTCCAATTTTTTTTCCGACGAATATGATAAACTCAATCCCTGCGAAAAATATGACAAATTTGTTGAAATTATAAAAAACTCGATTGAAAAGAGCACTCTCCAGCATAACAAAAATTATAGACAGAAGAAAATCAGTAACCCAGCTCCCTGGTGGGATTCTGAATGCTTTCGTGTAAAAAGGCTCCGCACTGCTTCATTCAAAAGGTGGAATTTTTCTAATGATCTGGATGATTGGATAAAGTATAAAAGAGCATGTGCAGTAGCAAAAAAAACTTTCAAAAGAAAGAAAAAAAACTGCTTTAGAAAATTTGCTGAGAGCATAGACTTTCGATCAAACCCCACTTTTGTTTGGAACAAATGCAAGGTCTTTAAAAATAAATGGGTTAAGGTAACTCCTATTCATTACAAAGAAAATCTACAATCTACAGATAACATAATGAATGCAGTGAATAAAATGTGTCCTCCTTGGGTCCCTTCAAACCCCATCACGTTCCCAGAATGTTCAGAAAATGATGTTCTTGGAGCTCAATTCACCTTTCTCGAATTCAATGTTGCTTTAGAAGAAAAAAACGCAAAATCTGCTCCAGGCATGGATGGCATTGACTTCGATATTCTGAACAATCTGACGATTCAGTATAAACTGTTACTCGTAGATATATTCAATGAAATGTACGCCAAGTCTGAATATCCTCTAAGCTGGAAAAATTCTTTTGTGCACTTTATTCCGAAAGCGGACGGGGTTGGTCTTCGCCCCATCTCTCTCACTTCGTGCTTGTTTAAATTGTTAGAGACTATGGTAAAAGACAGGTTACAGTGGTGGGCTGAACACCTCAATCTCATTCCCCATAGTCAAAACGGCTTTAGAAAGGGCAGATCCTGCGAAGACAACTTAGCCTACCTTAAAGCAAAAATTAATGAAGCTTTTCTCGAGAAGAAACAAGTTCTAGCCGCTTTTCTTGATGTGAGCGCCGCTTTTGTATGTATACCATTAAGCCATTTCCCTTTCGGGGTAGGCGTGACACTACCCGATTCGGGTAGTGTTTCTAGGTTGATAACTTGTAGTAAATAACTACAAGTGTGGGCTCACCACACCCACGATGTGCCAACAGCACTCAGTTTTCTCGAATGGTCACCCATCCAAGTGCTAACCGCGCCCAACGCTGCTTAACTTCAGTGATCTGACGAGAACTGGTTTTTTCAGCGTGGTATGGCTGTTAATAATAATGTAATAATGTAATAATGTCTGTGCTGTGCTGTAATAATGTAATAATAATAATAATAATAATAATGTAATAATAATAATAATGTAATAATGTGCTGTAATAATGTCAATATAGACATTCTCATTGAAAAACTTGCCTATATTGGATATCCGAAAAACCTAGTAGCCTTTGTCAAGCATCTCACTTATTCCAGATTTATATTTTTGGATTTCAATATCGATTGTCGAAAAATGGTCTTCAAAGGGGTCCCACAGGGAGGGGTGATCAGCCCGTTACTGTACATTCTATACGTCGCTGGTGTTACCAAGGATCTCCCAAAAAGAGTTTCGAGTTTGCAATTCGCTGACGACCTTGCCGTGATTATCAAATTCAAGAAATTGAAAGTAAATAGCAAAATTTTAGAAAACTCGGTCCAAAAAATTAACAATAATTTACGTGAGTTGGGTCTAGATCTCTCTCCTGCCAAAACTGTTCTCGTTCATTTTAACAACCAAAGGATAGCCCCCGGAAATGCTAAAATCACTATCGATGGTCACACTATAAAATCAAAAAATTCGTCACGCTTTTTGGGAGTAATCTTTGATTATAATCTGTCCTTCAAACTACAGGTCGAAGCTGTGAAAAACAAATGTACCAAAGCACTAAACATAATTAAATTTTTACATGGAACGTGGTGGGGCTCTGACCCAACGACTCTAATCATTTTGTACAAAAGTTATATTCGTTCCATAATGGAATATGGCTCCTTTGTATATCTTTCAAGTAGCAAACTCATCTTTGACAAACTCGAAAAAATTCAAAACTCGGCCATACGTGCTGCCCTGGGATACCGCATTTCAACTCCCACTAACATCTTACTCGCAGAATCTAAACTCACTTCAGTAATTCACCGCACACAATTTGTCTTTCAATGCTACTTAGCCAAAATTTGCTCGAACAGCAGCTCGCTTCCAAATGCAGCTCTTTCAAGCTACCTAACTGCATTTGAAAGGTATGCAAGGGTCCATAATGACTATTTCTATGAATGCGTCTCGTCAGTCGGAAACATGAAAAACAATATAATTGATCACACAAACTTCCATGTACACACAAATAACTTTACTACACTTTATAACTCTATATCGATCGACAACAAATTCGGCCTGAGTTTGAAAGAAGATATTGATGTCAACTATGTAGTTGAAAATTTAGTCAGTAATAAAAACGCCACAGAGATTTTCACCGATGGTAGTAAAATGGCAGGCGCCAAATTTGTGGGGTCAGCATGTTTCAGTCCCAAACTGAATATCTCTATCAAAAAAAGTATCCATCAGGAAGCATCTATATTCACTGCAGAATGCATTGCCTTAAGCGACGCTCTCGACATAGCAAACCAAAATACTGGCTCCAACTTTCTCATTTTCTCAGATTCCCTGAGTGTCTTGCAGAGTCTCCAGAGCAACAAAATCAAAGTCACAATTAACCCCTACATTCTTGAAATCAAAGAAATACTTAGTCAGTTCATCTCCTTGAATCAAAATGCTAACACTATTAGCTTTTATTGGATTCCTTCTCACAGAGGGATCCGAGGAAATGAAGAGGTTGATGATCTAGCTAAGGCTGCTACTTCTTTGAACAGCTGTGACATTCCTAAAATACCCTTTACCGATTTCTACCAATACTTTAAGGAAGATTCCATAGTAAATACTCGTATCGCGAATGCAGAGTCCGGCACGGTCAAAGGTGTTACTTACTTTGCTTCATATAATTCGAACCACAAGTCTCCGTGGTACGCCAATAAAAAGTTTAAACGCAAATTCATCACGACCATTAACCGTTGCCGGGCTAACCATTACAATTTGGCTGCGTCGCTCTCCCGAATTGGTTTCATCAATGATCCTAAATGTAAATGTCGCCATGAACGAGAGGACCTAAACCATGTAGTCTGGCAATGCCCTATCTATGACTCTCAAACACTCAAACTAATCAAAAATCTGAAAAATAAAATGAAAATACACGCGCCTTACTGTATGGAAATTTTCATCGCCGAACCAAATATCTCTGCCTGTCTCCTCATATTTTCGTTTCTAGAAGAATGTAACCTCGAAATCTAAATTCGTCTTTCTCGTAAATTACTCCAATATGCGCTTCACTTTTTTTTATATTTAGTTTAATTATACTATGTAGCTTTCATAAGCCAAATAAGGTTTGAATAAAGCTTAATTTAAAAAAAAAAAAAAAGATGAGAATGTAAAAATACAAATTTTCAAGTGCCATGAGCATTAATGATGATTATTTTATTGTTTTAATCGTTAGAAATAGTATTGAGAACATAAAAACAATGAAATATTGTGAAAAAACACACCCGAGATGAAAAATAAAGTAAATAAGCAAAGTTTTGATGAGAATGTGCCCGCTTATCGGGCCGATTTTTTCACTGTTAATGTTATTTTTTACGAATAAAACAAAAACTACACATCCTATCAAAAAGTGACCCATGAGAAATTTGTAGATATTTTTTGAATGCACAATTTTAGTCCAGCCATCATTTGTCGTATCTTGCATAGTTTGACCGTAAAATTGATTTTTTGAATTTTTCATTATTTCTTGTGCATTAAAAATGTGAATTTTCGATTTTTCAAGAAAATTCAAAAAGTCATTATGATAATCTTGTAGGCCGTGCAAAGAGAAACACTTTTCTTGTCCTGACTTTTTATCGTATCGTGCGTTGTTTGGCTGAAAATGTGAATTTTCGTTTTTTCTTTTGGATTTGAAAATGCTGTAACTCGGAAAATTTTCATTTTATCGAAAAATGTCATAAGAATAAAATTATTGAATTTTTGATTACTATAAGAGGCCGTATATATAATTTCCAAATTTTGAAAAAAAAAATGGTTTAAAAAATTTTCAAAATGTTCTCACTTTTTGAATTTTCATCCAAAATGGCTGGCTGAAGAACTTGGCCTTTAGTTTGGAAGACTAAAAGAGCATACCAAAGGCCAATCGAATCAGTCAATTCTTTCAAAAGTTATACATACATACATACATACATACAGACAGACACATTCGTAAAAACCTGTTTTTTGGGTTCAGGGGTTCGCAAAACGTGGACATTTGACAAAAACCGGGGGGGGGGGGTCAAATTTTACACAAATCTAAAACCTTCTCTAGATGAGAATTTAAAAATACAAATTTTCAAGTGCCATGAGCATTAATGATGATTATTTTATTGTTTTAATCGTTAGAAATAATATTGAGAACATAAAAACAATGGAATATTGTGAAAAAACACTCCCGAGATAAAAATAAAGTAAATAAGCAAAGTTTTGATGAGAATGTGCCCGCTTATCGGGCCGATTTTTTCACTGTTAATGTGTTTTTTTACGAATAAAACAAAAACTACACATCCTATCAAAAAGTGACCCATAAAAAATTTGTAGATCTTTTTTGAATGCACAATTTTAGTCAAGCCATCATTTGTCGTATCTTGCATAGTTTGACCGTAAAATTGATTTTTTGGATTTTTAATTATTTCTTGTGCATTAAAAATGTGAATTTTCGATTTTTCAAGAAAATTCAAAAAGTCGTTATGATAATCTTGTAGGGCGTGCAAAGAGAAACACTTTTCTTGTCAAGACTTTTTTTCGTATCGTGCGTTGTTTGGCTGAAAATGTGAATTTTCGTTTTTTCTTTTGGATTTGAAATTGCTGTAACTCGGAAAATTTTCATTTTATCGAAAAATGTCATAAGAATAAAATTATTGAATTTTTGATTACTATAAGAGGCCGCATATACAATTTCCAAATTTTGAAAAAAAATGGTTTAAAAAATTTTCAAAATGTTCTCACTTTTTGAATTTTCATCCAAAATGGCTGGCTAAAGAACTTGACGTTTAGTTTGGAAGACTATAAGAGCATACCAAAGGCCAATCGAATCAGTCAATTCTGTCGAAAGTTATACATACATACATACAGACAGACAGACAGATTCGTAAAACCCTGTTTTTTGGGTTCAGGGGTTCTCAAAACGTGGACATTTGACAAAAACCGGGGGGTGGGGTCAAATTTTACACAAATCTAATACCTTCTCTAGATGAGAATGTAAAAATACAAATTTTCAAGTGCCATGAGCATTAATGATGATTATTTTATTGTTTTAATCGTTAGAAATAGTATTGAGAACATAAAAACAATGAAATATTGTGAAAAACACACTCGAGATGAAAAATAAAGTAAATAAGCAAAGTTTTGATGAGAATGTGCCCGCTTATCGGGCCGATTTTTTCACTGTTAATGTTATTTTTTACGAATAAAACAAAAACTACACATTCTATCAAAAAGTGACCCATGAGAAATTTGTAGATCTTTTTTGAATGCACAATTTTAGTCCAGCCATCATTTGTCGTATCTTGCATAGTTTGACCGTAAAATTGATTTTTTGGATTTTTCATTATTTCTTGTGCATTAAAAATGTTAATTTTCGATTTTTCAAAAAAATTCAAAAAGTCATTATGATAATCTTGTAGGGCGTACAAAAGGAATGTGAATTTTCGTTTTTTCTTTTGGATTTTGAAAATGCTGTAACTCGGAAAATTTTCATTTTATCGAAAAATGTCATGAGAATAAAATTATTGAATTTTTGATTACTAGAAGAGGCCGTATATATAATTTCCAAATTTTGAAAAAAAAAATGGTTTAAAAAATGTTCAAAATGTTCTCACTTTTTGAATTTTCATCCAAAATGGCTGGCTAACGAACCTTTAGTTTGGAAGGCTAAAAGAGTATACCAAAGGCCAATCGAATCAGTCAATTATTTCGAAAGTTATACATACATAACATACATACAGACAGACAGACACATTCGTAAAAACCTGTTTTTTGGGTCATGGGGTCTCAAAACGTGGACATTTGACAAAAACACATGAACCATATTTTTAAACGCATTTCAAATTTTTTTAAATATTCATACTGTCGGCAGAGTACGGAAAATTCCACCTGTGGCCATTGTTAGCGTTTTTTACTGGGCCCGTAAAGTGCCAGTATTAAAGCGACGATTGGCGTAACTCCGTAAGAAACGTGTTGGCCGTCATGCATTAGGCCAGAGTTCTACCAGAATAGGGACAGCGCTTGTATGCCAGTGTTGGTTTTCCAGCACTGGCGCAGTACTATGCCTGGGTTTCAGACAGTACTATGCCCGTATTGGTTAGCCAGCTGTAGCTAGCCATTACAGGCGCAGTACTGCGCCCGTTGTTAGTTATGGCCTAAGTCCAAAATGTCCACATGGGATCAAGAATATATCATCCACATAACGTTTATATATAAGACTGGTGTAAAATTTAATTTTTCTAATGCTCTCCTTTCTATATCTTCTAACACTAAGTTTTAAACATTGGGAGACAATAGAGGCCCCATTGGACAACCTGACACTTGTTTATAGAATTTATTGTTAAATGAAAACACTGTATTATTAAAAACAGTTCTAGTTGCTATTAAAATCTCGTTTTTTGATATTTTAGTTAAGTTACGATGTAAATTTAATTTTTCTTCTATGCAATCCAAAGTCAAATCTAACGGAATATTATCAAAAATAGAAACAACGTCAAGAGAAAATAAAGAATGTGTTTTTGGTACTGTAACGTTTTTTAAAATTATCTTTAAATTCCCAACTATTTTTTACAAATGCTACTTTTCCTGAAATCGGTTTTAAAATGTTTGATAAGAACTTAGCTAAATTATACGTAGGAGAACCAACAGTGAAAACAATTAGTCTCCAATTTAAACCTGGTTTGTGCACTTTGGGTAAAGCATATGCTTTGGCAACAATACTGCTATGTGTTTCTAATCTATAGGCCATTTGTTCGTTAATGTATCTCTTTTTTTCCCATCTAGAAACAATATCGGTACATTTGTTTTCCACTGTAGGCACTAAGCTACTCTTAACATTTGTGTATAAATTGTTGTTTTTAAAAATATTCTCAACAGTTTAATTAAATCCTTTCGTTGCGACCGTGATATTGCCTTTATCGGCTTTTAGAAATAATAATGCTTTATGTTCTTTTGATAACTTTTAATAGTTTCAAAGGTTTGGTTGTTATTTTTAAATTTATTGTTTCTACAATGATTCGAAACAAGTTCAGTTACAGTTTTTCGAATTTTGAGTTTTTGATCAGCTTGTTCAAGATTTTTAATACAATTTTCAATGTTTGCAGCGATATTGTTTACGGGAATTTTATTAGCATTAAAAGGAACACCAAAATTACCTCCTAGAGCCAAGGTTTCAGCTATCTTATCTGGGATTTCGACATTGGATACATTTTTGAAACATTTTTTAATCTAAAATCCTTATTCTTCTGATTAATCTCTAACTCCCTGCTTTTCAATAAATTAAACTTTCTTATACATTCTAGTCTTTTAGCATACTTTAAGTTGTATGATCCCTGTTCTTGTGAATTGAAACAAGTGCATTGAATCTTCTTTAATATATCTCAATAAACGAACTTTATGTAATTAGCATGATGAGCTAAATCCTGAATATTTTCAATCGTGTTATTCACTTCACAATTTAAACATTTATTTTGAAAAATCAATTAAGTCTTTTGAAAGTTAGGTAAAAATTTATAGTGTAAATTATTTAATTAAAATTGATTTGTGTGATTCTGAATATGTACTGGAATTAAGGCTTCTTTTCGGCACCTCATTAAAAACGTACCTTGCTCTTTAAGATGAACTAATCATGCTAATTACATAAAGTATCGTTTATTGAGATATATTAAAGAAGATTCAATTTACTTTTTTGTCAATTCACAAGAACAGGGTTTATACAACTTAAAGTATGCTAAAAGACTAGAATGTATAAGAAAGTTTAATTTATTGAAAAGCAGGGAGTTAGAGATTAATCAGAAGAATAGGGATTTTAGATTAAAAAAATGTTTTAAAAATGTATCCAATGTCGAAATCCCAGATAAGATAGCTGAAACCTTGGCTCTAGGAGGTAATTTTGGTGTTCCTTTTAATGTTAATAAAATTCCCGTAAACAATATCGTTGCAAACATTGAAAATTGTATTAAAAATCTTGAGCAAGATGATTTGTTTCAAATCATTGTAGAAACAGTAAATTTAAAAATAACAACCAAACCTTTGAAACTATTAAAAGTTACCAAAAAGAACATAAAGCATTATTATTTCTAAAAGCCGATAAAGGCAATATCACGGTCGCAACGGAGAGATTTAATTATAACCAAACTGTGGAGAATATTTTCAAAAATAACAATTTATACAAAAATTTTAAGACTAGCTTAGTGCCCACAGTTGAAAACAAATGTAACGATATTGTTTCTAGATGGGAAAAAGGAGATACATTAACGAACCAATGGCCTATAGATTAAAAACAATAGCAGTATTGTTGCCAAAGCATATGCTTTACCTAAAGTGCACAAACCAGGTTTAAATTGGAGATTAATTGTTTCAACTTTTGGTTCTCCTACGTATAATTTAGCTAAGTTCTTATCAAACATTTTAGAACCGATTTCGGGAAATACTAATGTGTTTGTAAAAAATAGTTGGGGATTTAAAGATAATTAAAAAAAAAAACGTTACAGTACCAAAAACACATTCTTTAGTTTCTCTTGACGTTGTTTCTATGTTTGATAATATTCCGTTAGATTTCGCTTTGAATTGCATAGAAAAAAAATTAAATTTACATCGTAACATAACTGAAATATCAAAAAACGAGATTTTAATAGCAACTAGAACTGTTTTTAATAATACAGTGTTTTCATTTAACAATAAATTCTATAAACAAGTGTCAGGTTGTCCGATGGGGTCTCCATTGTCTCCCATTGTTTCAAACTTAGTGTTAGAAGATAAACGTTATTTGGATGATATATTCTTGATTATACCAACCAATAAAATTGTAGATGTAGTCAACATTTTTAACAGCATTGATTATTCGATCCAGTTCACTTACGAAATTGTAAAAGATAATTCTTTAAATTATCTAGATTTGTTGATTATTAAAACGCCTGAAGGTGATTTGATAACCAATTGGTACAAAAAGCCGTCATGGTCTGGACGGTATTTAAATTATGAATCTCACCATCTGTTCAGTCAGAAAGTTGGTTTAATTAAAGGTTTAGTAGATGGGTATATAAAATTAAGTAACATAAAATTTAGAAAAGAAAATTTAAATAATCTGAAAGTCACTTTATTGCAGAATAATTATCCATTTACGTTAATAGAAAGTGTTATAAAAGAAAGAATCCATGAAATTTACAATAGTATACACAAAAATAGTAAGCATAAAAAATGGTTAGAAAAATACAAAAAAAAAAAAAAACAGATTTAAAGGTTACCTTACCTTATGTTCAAGGCCTTTCTGAAAGATTAAGATGTTCTCTAAAAAATGTTAACATTAACGTTTATTTTAAAAATAACCACACTCTGGATAATTTTCTTTTGAATAAAAGCGATCCTGAAAAGGTTGAAAATTTATCTGGTGTCATATACTTAATTAAATGCACTGGTTGCAATAAAATCTAAATCGGGGAAACTGGCAGAAGATTAAAAACAAGAGTTGCAGAGCATAAAAGAGATTACGAAATCGGAAATTTAAACACAGGTTTGTCTCAACATTCATGGAATTCTGACCATTTTTTTCAATTCTAATTTTGATAACATTAGAATTTTAGCAAGAGAACCAAACACTTACAAATGACGAATTATTGAATCTATTTTTATAAAAAAATGTACTAAAATTTCAATTCATCTTCAGACTGAAGTATTGAATATAAACCAGATGTATCAATGTATTATACATTAAACTCTTTATTAAAATAAAATGTATTTCGCAATTTTGAATCCAAGAGCTATGGCGCGCTTTTGTTATCTGTGGTTCAATGAACATTTGACCTGTATATTATCGTCCATTTAGTATCAACTATAGCATAAATGTCAATGTCAGTTCAATAACTATTTTTTCATCGTCCTTATCATTATTTGCAACTTTTTTTCTATTAAAAATGTAATCTAATTGGTTTGGAGCCTCTCTAAAGAATTTTTTTGAGACTCATAATTTGATACTAACTATATACATTCTCGACATGAGAGTTAAATCTTCACCTTATGGAACCTTTAATTCATAAACTGATTGACTATAAAATGTATCTTTTTTACACTACGTAATTTTTAACGATAGGTAATAACCAAAAATCTTATGTTACTCAGTAGGTTTTTGTATTTTATTTTTTTTTTAACTCATCATAAAAAACCACGATTTATTTTAGAAATGGAAACTTTCCTGATGACGGCCCGCAGTGAGAGCCGAAACGTAGAAAATAAAACGATTTTTTTAAACAACTGTAATTGTTTTTTATGTTTTTATTTATTGGACCGTAAAGCCGAAGAAAGAGAATTTTTTAAACTTTCAAATTTTGAAAATATAATTATTTATTTTATTTTTTACGTTTAAAAGAATATATACTCGTTCTGTCTAAAAATGATTAATAACAAATTTGTAGATCCTTTTTGGGTGAACAACTACTGTCTATTAATTTTGTTTCGTACCTTGTGTAGGTTCCCCTCCCACCACCTTGTATGTGTGTGTGTGGGGGGGGGGGGGTGTAAAGTAATAATGGAGAGGTACAAGGAAAATGTAAACCCTTAGGGTACTTTTAAGGGAGTGTCTACACATACCGAAAAAAATCAGCTACGTGTGCCGAAATTTTGGAACGAATAGCCTCTTTCTTTTGCTTCCCCGTATTCGTACCGAAAAATTCCGGCTATTTGTACCGAAATTTCGGTACACGTATCCACGGCCTACTTTTAAATACAACATATTATTTTCGTGAATGATCGATAATTCTTGAAGAAAATAGAGAATTTTCGTAAAGTCGATTATTTTCGGGAGAGCTCGAAATAATTCTCTAACGATGTAATCATTTTCGTGAAGAAGGAATTTAAGAACAAAAGATTTTGCTAGAAATGCGGTACAGTGTCATAAAAAAACGGCAAAGATTAAATTGTCAGTCCAAATGAAATTCGGATAGCGGGTCTAATAAAACATCATCTCGTTACCGGAGAGATTATGAAGTACCTTAGTAGATTTCAGTTGAAAGCTTTGCAGTCTAGTATAAAATGGAAGAGAATTGTGATTTCGTACGTCAAGTGAACTTGATCCCGTGTATCGGAAGACTGTGTAGGGCTGTAGTAAAAGCGCTGGAAACAGAATCCCAACAAGATAGCGGAAATACCAAGCTGGATAATAACGCTATCAGGCGAAGAATGACAAGCAGCATTAAGAGACTTATGATTAAATTCACTGGGTGTAGATAAGGTTCTGTGAGTAAGTTTAGCCTGGTATTTCGCAGCAAAAAAGGTGATACAACGGTAGGTATTCTAAGTATGAGGACCGCACAAATAAAACAGCGACTTCTATGTCTGCGATGCCTACTCGCACGACAACAGAATCAATGAGACAGCGCTTGCAATCCCACCACGCCGCAAATAAATCCGACAAAACACCGCATGGGTACCGCATAGTCCGACTCGAGGGCATTTGTTTCGATTTTTCCCAGCTCAGGGGTAATAACTCTGATCACATTTGAACCCGATGACCACCATAAGGACTGCTGAACTCGACCATCGAGCGTGTATTCCCAACCTCCTTGGAATTGCTCAGCAACAAATCGACCCATCAATATCCACGGGGGCTTGGACCGAAGCGGTTTGTCTGTCAAATAGTTTCTTCACACACATGAAACCTACTGTCACATCAGGGAGTTTCGTGGCGAATAATTGGTAAAAATTGTCAAGTTGATATGATAGAAGTCCACACACGAACCTCGTAGGACATTCCTGGGAGTTCGACCTCCATACGGGCACGCGATGGCTAATCAGTATGGGAGCCAATCCATGACCTTCCCAGGGGATATTTACCCCTAAAATACGAATCCACGAACTGCGATACAAAGGTTTATCGCATTACAAATGTTGAAGGCTTCGCACCGGGACACCAGTATGCAATGGGCCCCGGAAACTACTCGGGACCTAAGTATCAGCAGTCATAGTTAAGAAGATACTGTGTCTCACGGAAAAATAAAAGACGCGACAAAAATTGTCCAAGGCTGGAAGGTCAGCTTTACAGGAAGAAAGAATCAGGTGTAGACAATTTTGTATGGAGAGTTGAAGCGGGCTGAGCGGCTTTCTCTCGGATAAAGAAATGTTATTTGCCTTGATTTTCCTTCGGAAAGACGTTTCTTGCTATTGGTTCCATTAGAAACACAACGATGGTCCACATGGAACTAATGCAAAGCACAGTTCCAGGCACGTTTTGGACACGCATTTCACAAGGAAGGATTAAAATAGCAGCTCTTGGCGTGGAGACAAGGCAGAGATGAGACCGTATCAGACTATCTAACCTGCGTGTATTGTCTCTACCACCTTTTAAACCGTTTAATCGAACAACAGGTACAAATGAATCGGGTGTACGCAAATCTTCGTTCCGATTTCAGTTGAGCGATTCGCCGAGACTACAATTTACTAGCCGTCGTGATGGCCGAATACGAATAAGTTGCCTCTACTTTCGACGACGTTTCAGCACATCCGCTCCAAGAGAATTCTTTAATTCCGGAGTATGCCTATCAAATGACAAAGGTCTAAGAGAACAAGAGTACCTCCATAGAAACAATTACTTCTACCACAGTTGATAACACAAACACAACGGGAGGAAAGGAACTTACACAGTTAATAAAGGCAATGGTTGCGGCGATGACAACTGAAACGCTAGCGCCGGCGACTAACCAGAAAACCGATCCCCCTAAAAGTGAAGGTATGGCCGGAGGAAATAAAAAAGCCAAAATAAACAAAAGCCTCGAAAGAATTATCGAAAAAGAAGGAACCTGAGGCCCGATATGGTCAGGACCCGAAAACCAAACAGGAGGGCATTAAAAGGAAGCAGTATAATACTTAGGAAGTGAAATGTAGGAACTCCTACCAGAAGGGTAATTTTCCAATGGGCTGGATGCAGGATTGAAGAAAAGATTACTGTCACCGATGTGGCCAGGAGGGAGTATCGGCCAAAAAGCACGTAAACTTTACGAACCCGCTCCTGGGATGTTGGAAAAAAGAGAGGGTCTGATCAAGCTTTAAGAGACTAAACCATCCATAGAGGCGACAGTGGAAAAGAAACTACCAGACAAAAGTTCTCAGGAAAACACGAAACCAACCGAGAATTATTCCCACAAGGCAGAAGACAAGAAACGGGTTACGAGTAATTTGAACTCCAAAGAAACGATTCTTGTCAACATGAGAATAGAAGATAGATGAGACGAGAACCCCTGGATGGGGAAAAAGGTGATATTAACCTTAATAACATCTCAAGAACTGCTAAAGTTGTCCCAAGAATCACACTTACGGACACCGTTGAGTTTCGGAGTAAAAGAACCTTAAGAAGAGGACGAGGAGTTTATTCTACGGGTTTTTACAGCCGATCGAATAGGTAATACGACATATTGCATCACTATTCGGTTAAGGGCATGGGGCGGGGAATCGCAGGAAAGAACTAATACCTAGAGTCCCTAGAAAGTTGAAACGATATTCAGAAAATAACGACAGGAACTGAAAGCTGTAGTGATCGAAGTAGTCAACTCGCTCCTGCAGTCACTTCCAGCTCCTATTTGGTTTTACACATCATCACCGTGTATCATTCTCTGATGAAGCAAAGTTAGAAGGGATCGTCAAGCCATCGAAAACCAGCTGGTCGAGTCCCGTAGTGATGGCGTAGAAGCCGGATGGGGCATACAGGTTTTGCGTCAACTATAGAAAGTTGAATAAAGCCGTCAAAAGGGACGCATACTCCTTGCCCAAAATGGATATGATCCTATAACGTGTCAGACCAGCCAAGCATATCACGAGTTCGGACTTTAAGTGGGGAAACCATTAAATTCCAATGAAAGAGAAAAGTAGTAACTGGTAGATTCCATAATTAGACCGGAAATGTAGCCTCACGTTCACGCATATTTAGATGTCATAGTGATTCTTACTGAGACCTCCGAGGAATACAAATGGTGGCTCAGCCCGATATTTTCACAGGAGGCAGGACTTATAAAACATAGACAAAAAAGAGAATTTCATAGGATCGTAGTAATTTCATAGAATGGCGTCTTAGCATTTCGATTTATACAAGAGTTTGCGACGCTCGCCGAAACGCTTAAAAAGTTGTTCCGGAGCAACGAGCGATAGGTGTGGAATGATGAGCAACAAAAAGCATTTGTACAAATTATATACTTCATTGGAACGGCTCCGATCTTAATTTATCCCGATGCCTGGCGGTCAAGAAATTTATAAAGTATTTAAAGGGGTTTCACTTCACTGTGATTACAGATCAGAGTACCCTGCGCTGGCTACACAACTTGCATTATCTAACTGGTCTATTGGCCAAGTGGGAACTCGACCTCCTTGAATATGACTTAAAAGTCGTACACCGAAAGGGGAACCTACTTCAAGTTCCAGACGTACTGTTTTGGATGTATGAGGAGGAAGTAGCGATACCGGTGGCTACATGAGAACCAGTGTCCGATAAATGGTATCGACAGGGCGTACAAGAAGTGATGAATAACCCGAATATGTTCAACGGATGGAAAGTGAATTACGGACTTCTTTATCGCTATCGACTGAATCTACTAATAGATCTGGTAATGGAAGACCTGGAGGCCTGAAAACTAGTGATACCGATCGAGAGACGGCAAGAGGTTTTCGACGAGGTGCATAATGATACGCAAGCAGCATATCGACAAGATCTACACGAGGGCATCTGCCTCCAACAACCCTGGGATTCGAATATCTAGTGGTATTTGAGAATCCTTATACGAACTGAATAGAAGTAACGCTAATGGAAGAATGCAGATTTGGCAAATCAGCTTGGCCAATGCAGAAACGATTATCAAATCATTTGAAGACTACATTCAGAATAGACGGAGCACGCAGGAAGTACTTGTGTCAGATTATGGAACAGCGTATGTTAACCATGCATCTGAAGGCCTAACGGAAGCATTAGAAATCAAATACTCGTTCACCCCAGTCTATCACCCACAAGCAGACCCTGTGGAGCGAGTGAATCGTATCTTTAAGATGATGATCACCAAATATACTGCAGTCCCGCTTTACCAGCCGTGTCAAGGGTACCATCAATGATCTCGATGGTGAATCGGGACTCTCTAAGCCGTAAACAATCAGGGCCGTAAGAACCATTCCTATTGGAGTTCGGTCAAAAAAAAAATTTTCTTTGTATTTTTGCCATTTGGGTTCTATAATATCATAATGAACGTGAAAATGTTTTCATTTCCCAGTTTTTTCTCGGTTTGCAAACATTTTTCACGGTCAATAAAATTAAAAAATTCGAACTCTGAAGCTAAAAGTTTTTCCATTTGAAGGAATAAAAAATAAACTAAAAATTAAAGCACTGGAAGTGGAACTCTTGAAATTTTTAAATTGAAGTTTAAGTTTATGATTTCAAAAATTTTCCATTCGAATTATCAATAATTTACACGTATAAAATGGAAGGTTCCAAGATTTTTCAATTAAACAGTTTTAAATGAAATGCAGATAAGGGGTCGTGCATAAATTACGTAACGCAATTTTCCGACAATTTTGAACCCCCCACCTATGTAACGCTTTTTCCGACTTTTCCCTGTAGTTTTTCACCATTATGTAACACTAAGCTAGACCCCCCCCCCCTCCCCAAAAAAGTGTTAAGTTATTTATGCACGACCCCTAAACTGCAAAATTTATAATTTCGAACTTTCATAAATTATAGAGTTCAAAGATTCAGATTAAATTCCAAAAATATAAATTCACGGTATTATTTTCAATGCTCTAAATTAAAGAATCAATCAATGAACTTTAAAATTGTCAAAATTATATTATTTTAAGCAATTTTAAGCTAGAAACATTGAAAATTGAAAAATTAAAAATTTTTTAACTGAACAGTTCGTAAATTAGAAGTTAAATTCTGTTCATTTCAAATAGTTGAAACATCCTTGAAAAGCTTCAAAATTTTATTTTCAAATCTTGAGAAATCTAGAAGTTGTTTTAAATTTTTCAAATTTAAAATTATTTTTGAATTTTTTTCAGAACATCTAAATATTTTATTAAATAATACATTTTAAATGATAAATGGTTTTAATCAGAAATTTTCAACTTTAAACGCTTTTAATTTGTAATTGTTCAAGTCATCAAGACTGCATTTTAAACCGCCGAGGGTACTGCCTGCTTTTTATACACCCCTGCGTTGTTACGGAGTTGCTCCGCTGACCACGCAGCGCCTCTCTCTCGCCCCCTTTCACTACCTTGTCTGGTCTATCGGGAACGGGTAAAGCGGGCCTGCAGTGTACATTAAAAAAGACTATAAACGGTGGGATGTGAATTTTGAGGGCCTTTATTTCGCCTACAACACAGCCGTACACAGTACCACAAGAGTCAACTCGCCATGTTTAAGGTGGGAGACAAGGTTATGAGAAAAGATCAAATACAATCCTCATTCATCAAACGAGTCAAAAAAGTATGCAAAGAAAAATATCAAGGGACTTATGTTGTGACCAAGGTATTAAGACCCTCAATCTGCTTCTTACCCCTACCGTGGACCAGGCGTTTCCCGAAATGAGGGGAAAGAGGAATGCGAATGACAAGTTTAAAAATATATAAAACGAAGTGCACTTGAGATGGCCAAAACAAAGTTGTTGTCCACCATTCAAAAATTTTAGATTACTCTTTTGATGTTTTAATAGTAATTACCTCTACCTACCACGATCCCTGATAGCGCAAACCGATAGTTCAGTTTTCATCTTGGTTGAAATAAAGGTTTTTTTTTTCTCATATTTTGGTTTCATTTATTATTTTCCGATTAATCAATTCATTAATATTCAATGGCGAACGAGATAATCCAGGGAATGGATCGAGAAATGCTGGTCTCGATCGCTTTGTGGCTGCAAGGTGTTCCCTTCCGTTAGTCTCGTGAATCTGGTGCCACGATGTAACATTTTATAAGTGTTCATTCTCACATTTAGTTCAGCGTGAGTCTCAGGGTTTGATTTGAACTACCCGAAATTTATCGAAATAAATGAACGAAATACAAATTGTAACATTGTATATATTTTAAATAGCAGACAATATTAATTATATAGGAGTCTTTAACGTCCGAGAATCCAAAATAGGAGAAAAAAGAGAACAACAAAGTTGTATCAACTCTATCGGACAAGTTTATTAAATTCTTAAAACTTGTCCGATAGAGTAGATACAACTTTGTTGTTCTCTTTTTTTTCAAGTATTTTTTAATTACAATTTTATTTGTAAATCGAAGGAAACAGACAGGTTTAGATTATATTGAACTGATTATTAGATGCAAATATTTGGTTGAACCGACGAAAGGCGAAAAGATACAAGTCCAAAAGTTGAAAAGTGAGTCGATATATGGAGCTTTTTGCTCTACTGAATGCTAGTTTTTTCTGAGGGAAAATCGTGCTTTGAGGGTAGATGGAGGTACGAGAGTTGGGGGTTGTTTGTTTTGTTTGGAGGAGGGAAATTTTGGCGTAGGAGGGATTGCTAAAACGCGCCCATTGTAAGAAGGGGGCGGGGGGTAGATCGGAGGAGCTAGGTAGAGGACCTAAGGAGGCCCTTGCTAACTTCCCATAATTAAAGGAAAACAGATGAGCAAGCTGACCCTCAAATACCTCACGATAACAAATCGGTGGAGCTTTCTTAAGAAGGAACATGCCTCATTCGCAAAATGGTATGAGGCTCAAATTTTATCCATCCATCACCACTACGTAGCGCGTCCTCAGGTTGCGGATAGAGGAACGGCCCGTAAGGCTGAACAGCCCCCAAGGTTAACTGCGAATACAAGAATAAGCAGTCGCGGACAGCCGATAGGAGCCAGTCGTAGGTGTGGTGAATCTAGCACTGGTAAAAAATAGGTACACGACAACCATGGCTTGGGGGGACCCACCCATTCGCGTTCATACACAATGGGTGGGTTCTGGCAAGCCAAGGTGCAGCGTGTACCCACCTAGAAACTATACCCGAACCAAAACTAAAAATCTTGTAAGGGAAAAATCCTGCTGCCCATTGGACACTGCAGCGATGACACTGCCCGCAAGGGATGTGTGGAATGATTCGCCTGCATAGGGCCAAAGGGGTATTGATGCCAGTAGGCGCGCTGCCTTGCAGGGGGACGTTAGGGTACGAGGATGAAACTGTAATGTGTCTGACGACAAGTTGACATGGTCCTTGTCAGAGTCGGAAAGCTCCCATACTTAGACCTAGGGAGGTATGGGGGTTATCACTCCTGGGACAGTGGACTCACCTACGATCGGAATAGGATCCTAACGTGCGGATTATCTTGAAACTACCATGACTAACTTGCAAAAACAAAAAACTACAGTTAAAGATCTAAGGGTGGGAACTCTAAACGCGCGTAGTCTAAAAACTGGCCGATTTAGCGAACTCATTAAGATAGCAATTGATTACAAAACTGACGTAATAGCACTTCAAGAAACCTGCTGGTCGGGCGATTTCGCGTCAATTTCTAGGGATGACTATACTTTGCACTGGGGAGGAGCTAAGGGGCAAAGACTGGGGACTGGTTTTCTTATTAATAAACGAATTTCGCAAGCACTTATCGACATGCAATTCATTAACGACCGGTTATCATACATTGTGCTAAAGGGTAATTTCAGCAAACACGTATTAATCAATGTGCACTGCCCCACCGAGGACAAAGACGAAGACACTAAAGATCTTTTTTATGAAACAATCGAGCAGGTTTTTGACAAGTTCTCAACGTTTGACGCAAAACTAGTATTGGGGGATTTCAACGCGAAAATTGGAAAAGAACCAATGTATAGGCCTACAATAGGATCAGAAAGTTTGCATGACGTCAGTAATGATAATGGAACCAGAGTAATAAACTTTGCAGCTTCAAAGAACCTCGTTGTCAAAAGCACATATTTCAAGCATAAAAATATACATAAGGCCACCTGGACATCACCAGATGGTAAGACTCACAATCAGATTGATCACGTTCTAATAGACAGAAGACGTCATACAAACATTCTCGATATAAGATCGTATAGGGGAGCGGATTTAAATTCAGACCATTTTCTCGTGATAGTAAAACTAAGATCTAGGCTAGCGTTAAGTAAGAAAACAAGCCGCACAGAGCCAACAGTTCGTTTCAATATAGATAAGTTCAAAACAGCAACAGAAACATTAAATTATCAAGTTGAGATTTCTAATAGTTTCGACGCTCTCCAAGAACAGAGAGACGATAACAATAATCACGAGGAGGACCCGGAAACCCTGTGGAGCAATACGAAAAAGGCGATAAAGGCAGCCGCGAAACTTACGATAGGTTTTAAGAAAGTAGCCAAAAGCAAACCATGGTTTGACGAAGAGTGCAAACTCTGGTTTGAGAAACGTCGGAAGGCCAGACTAAGTAGTTTACAAAATAAGTGCGATCAAACACATAAGAAATATCTCGAGATTAGCAAAAGTACAAATAGGCTCTATAGATCCAAGAAAAGGGAGTGGGAAAAGAATAAAATACTAGCAATAGAAGCGCATAATAAACAAAATAACCCGCGTGAGATGTACAGGGGAATCAATTCTATAAGGAAAGGCTTTCAAAGTAGAACGGAAGTAATGAGGGACGAAAATGGCAATCTAGTAGCCGATGCGACAGAGAGACTGAATTTATGGAAAGATTATTTCGATAAACTATTAAATGTACGCGAAGCCCCCGTTGAAGGTAATCTCGGCGAAATCCACACTGCTGATCTATTAATTAACGATCCTACTGATATAGAAATAGAAATGGCCATAAAGAAGTTGAAAAATAACAAAGCCGCGGGCATCGATGACCTACCGTCAGAACTGATAAAAAATGGAGGCCCTTGCCTCACAAGGCAAATTTGTAAATTGATACGCGCAGTTTGGAAAACAGAACGCATGCCGGAAGAATGGAATACCTCTATCATTATTCCCATCTTTAAAAAAGGCGATAAAACTAACTGTAACAACTATCGGGGAATTTCACTTGTGCCCTCGTGCTACAAGATCCTGTCTAATGTTATCCTAAGTAGACTAACTCCTTTTGCCGAGGAAATCATTGGGGATTACCAGTGTGGATTCCGCCGAAACCGATCTACAAGCGATCAAATGTTTACAATTAGACAACTGTTAGAAAAGAAATGGGAATTTAAAGAAGCAGTACATCAGCTATTTATCGATTTTAAAAAAGCTTACGACTCTATCATACGCGCGCGAATGTACTGGATCCTAGAGTTCTTGGGTGTGCCAAGAAAATTGGTTAGACTTATCGAAATTTGCTTAAGCGGCAGTAAGGGTAGAATACGCGTAAACGGTAGTTTATCTGAAGAGTTTTCGATCCGCGATGGCCTGAAACAGGGCGATGCACTTTCGTGCGTCATTTTTAACTTAGTTTTAGAATACGTGGTTAGGCAAGTGCAGGCGAATCCGACCGGTGCTACCCTCAATGGGGTAATACAAATTCTTGGATATGCGGATGATCTCGACGTACTAGGGGATGATAAAGAAACGGTAGCTAAAAATGCAGAAATCTTGATCGCAAAAGCCAAAGAGATTGGCTTGGAAGTTAGCGAATCGAAGACTAAATATATGACCGTCGTCAGGTCCGGACAAAGTAATCAAGACGGGGATCTAATGGCCGGAAATATGAAATTCGAAAGGGTTAACGAGTTTAAATACCTCGGGTCTATTATAACTAGCGAAAATAAGATTAAAACGGAAATCAATGCGCGGCTACACGCTGGCAATGGGTGCTATTATGCAGCAAACACGCTACTAAAATCGCGATCGCTATCTAGGAACATCAAAGTAAGAATTTACAAAACGATAATAATGCCGGTCGTCATGTACGGGTGTGAAACGTGGGCGCTGACGAAAGGAGAAGAGAATAGGTTTAGAGTTTTCGAGAATAAAGTACTTAGAAAAATCTATGGTCCAAAAAGGGACGAAGAGACCGGCGAGTGGAGAAAACTGCATAATGATGAGCTGCACGCTCTCTACGGGTCAGCAAATATTAATAGAGTAATGAAAGCGCGTAAATTAAGATGGGCGGGGCATGTAGCAAGAATGGGCAATGAAAGAACAGTAGCGCAAGTTTTAAGAGGGAGACCGACTGGTAAGAGACCCCTAGGCAGACCGAGAAACAGATGGGAGAAAAATGTAAGGGATGCTCTAAAAGAACTAGGACATGATTACTTAAACTGGATGGAGAATGCACAAGACAGAGATATGTGGCGGTCTCGGGTAGATGAGGCAATGAACTTTCGAGTTCGAACTGCTAATCTATAATAATATAATAATTATAATTCAAGGCGCGGTAATGTCATAGTGTCTCTGCTGAAATGTGCGATTCTTGATTTTGAGCAAACGAGAAACGAATTATGCGTGTCTTGTGCATCAGTTGAGCGTAAATAAATGCAAGCTCGATATGATTTTTCGCTTTTGTCAGAAAAGCCATGCATTTAAATTTTGCTATAGTCGGAAGCGAGTATAAGACGATCATATATGATGTTACTTGAAAGCGGGAATTGCTTTTTTGTATTCAGTCCACATAGAGGGGATACTAAGAGGAATTGAGCCATCCCAAGAAACGTCAGCTTTCCTTAAAAGTTGAATGATGATTTCAACTTTGAAAATTACAGGACCCAATAAACCTAGTGAGTCGCATAGTTTTTCGACCTGTGAGATAATGGAACGTTTGTTCACTCATTTTGGGAAGTCTGACAAATTCACAAAAAAAAAAAATGAAAACTTCACGAGCGTTGATTGAAACGTCCGAGACTAGAGTAAGGTAATTTGAAGCTTATTTTCGAAGTTGAGATCTCCCTTTTTCTATGATTTTCTTAAAATCATTGCAAAGAAATGTGGCTTCGTGCCGTGTGTTTGCACCTGTTAAGAGATCATCGACATAAAAATCTCTTTTGAAGATGGCAGCTGCGATTAGATGTTGTGCTCCTTCGTCGTCCGCTGATTGATGTAGCGCATAAATGACGAGAAAGCAAGCACAGGAAGTACCGTATGCGGCGGTATTTAAAGAGTATATTTTTACAGAAACATTTTCATTTTCGCGAATGAGTATTTTTTTATTGATAGTATCGTCAGTGTGTACTAGGACCTGATGTTACATTTCTTATATGTCTGCAATGATAGCATATTTGTCAGTACCACATCGATTTAGCGAAGAAAAAAGATTTTTGTGAATCGCACGACCGACCATCAGCGAATCACTGAGAGAAATATGAGAAGAAGTTTTGGCGAAACCATCGGCATTGCGTTTCGTATTATTTGCAAAATGCGCCTGGTATGCCTTTTCTTTATCAGAAACTATTTTTGACCAGGGACTTTTTGGAAGCAAAATGTGGGGATGATTTTTTAATTCAATGTGATTTTCGCACAAGAGTTTATAAAAGAGTTTGACACTCAGAAGCAAAACGATATCGGATGGCTCGTGAAACTTAGGATCTACCAAAGTGATAATTTTTCAAGCTTAGTCAGTTTTAAAGGCGAAGAGGAAATTTTTGCTGTGAAACAAGGAAGCACGAAAAGATCAAGATTTTTTTGGTATTTACCAAATCACGATTTTATAGATGCTAAGGATGAATTTTTAATTCCTGTGGATCTAAGAGCTCTGACATGCATCTATACTTGATCGAAAAGGGAGCGAACGGGAAATTCTTTTGATACGCATGGCAAATATAGTAGAGACTTTACGTGTTCTTCGCAAATGATTTAACGATTGTCATAACGCTCCTTTGTTGATTTCCACGGGACACTATAATTTTCTCACGAAAGTTCAATTGCAGCTAGGACTGCCGCAGCCTCACCTTTTACAAAACCTTTCATGTGATACAATTCTTCAATATCAGTAATAGATTTATTATTATCGACGAGAGATTCCAATAAATCGTAAAATCCTAGCCACGTGTTATTGCTTCCGCTAAATATCGGTAGGTTTATCAATCGTAACATTCCTCTATGCGATTGAACGAAACTTCTGGTTGCAAGAACGAGTTCTAAATTTGAATTATTGAGCGAAAGTAAAGAATCTGTTTTATTTTGTGTAGTGAGAGTCGCGGCTTTTTTTATGAGAAAACCTCAATTTTGAAGGTTAAATTTTTAACACGAAAAATAGCTTTCATCAAATTATGTTCTAATGTTTCCATAATTGGGATCGTCCTCAATTAACTCCACTACGGATATGCATTTATCGAAGCTTACGCCTTCAAAAGCAACATCCTTTTCTTTTATTTCTATGACATGAAAATCTCCTTCTGGTACGTAATCGGCCAGAAATTTTTCGAAATTTGCTAGCATACGTTGTGGGTTGCTGATTTTAACTTTGAAAACTTGAATTTTGGTTTCTTTCGAAATTTCGAAATATCTAACAATTTACTGACTACAAACGACAAGAAACTAGTAGTATGTTAGTATCTTCTTGAAATAAATTTAGATTTAACTTGAACAAATCTTTTAATGATTGAAGTTTTGTTTTTAGGGTTTCGTATCGAATTTTGCCGCCCTTTTTGCCCTCATTCCCAACGTATTCCTTTGCGCCTCTTCTCTTATCTATGTGACTTGCATTTCAATTTTCTCTACTTTGCCTTCGCACTTAATACTTCTGTTCCTTCTCCCCCCCCCCTCACTCCCTTATTCTTCTTCTTTACCTTCTCCAGCTTTTTTCACCTCCAGTATTCATTCTCCACCCCGTCCTTCCTCGCCTAAAATTCCCTTAACATTCTCTTGCGAACCTCACCTCTCCTTCTTTCCTCTCATATACTACCATCCCAAACATGCTCCCATGTCTTCTCTACCCATTCACACTCTCTGCATATACGTTTCTCCTCCTTCTCCCAATACATTGATTCTTTTACTTCGATATCCAGTCTCCATCTAGCTACTCTTATCCATCTCTCTCTCTCCCCATCCTCTTTCCTAATATTCAGGCAAACCTTCTCTTTTTATCACCTTATATCTATCACCTTCTTTTTTCTATATTTTTTCCAATTCTTCATAGTCTATATTTTCTCCTTCTTCCACCATTTTCCACCTCTTTGTAACACTGTATCTCTAACTCCCCTCCTCCCCATCCTCAGTTTCAGCCCTTTCCCGCCCTTATTCTCAACGTATCCCTTCGCGCCTCTTCTCTTATCGTATATTCCGGAGTTCTCTAGTCTACCCCTAATGTACATCTAATATATCTCTCTTGCAACCTCTCTATCTCATTCAATCAAGTATTTTTCTATCTTTGTAATTAAATCCGCCATTCCTCCTCATCTTCCGCCAACAACACAATATCTTCCGCATATGCCAGTGCATTCATAATTTTTCTCCTAGTCTTACTCCTCTTCACCAATTTTTCTTCACCTCCTTTCCACGCCCTTTCCTGCCCTTATTTTTAACGTATCCCTCTGAGCCTCTTCTCTTATCATATAACCCGTAGTTGTCTAGTCTACCCCTAATGTATATCTAATGTATCTCTCTTGTATCCTCTCTATCTCATTCAACCAAGTATTTTTCTAACTCTGTAATTAAATCCGACATTCCTTCCTCATCCTCCGCCAACAACACAATATCTTCCGCATATGCCTGTGCATTTATATTTTTTTTCTTAGTCTTACTCCTCCCCACAAATTTATGTTGCCCTCCTCTTCCAAATCTAAAATAAATTTATTAAGCAGGAGCGGGCTTAGTGAATAACCCTTCCCTACACCTCTCGCCAACCAAATGCTATCTTATATTTTTTCTCCCACCTCAACCTTACTTTTTGTATTATAATATGATTTAGCCCGTAAATATTATTCATAACTCCCATACCTTTCCTAAGCTCTGTCTGAATCGGTAAACTTATTTTTTTCCCTCCACTTCTTTTTTTAACCTCAGATACTATTGTCAAAATATTTTTCCATTCTAACGATTCAATCTCCTGAATAATTATTTTCCTTTCTCCCTTTCTCTATTTACTACTTTCCATACTTGATCCATCTCCTCGTTCACTTTTCCCTCTCTTGGTTTCACCATCTTCAACTTTTTTCTAAATTCCTTTATTCCCCCTGCTGACAAGTTACATTTTACTACTCTTTTTTTCTATCGTATTTTCTTTGACTGTTTTCGGTTCATCTCTCTTCTTTAGCCTCCTTATGCTCTCCCTTACTTCCAATAACACAGTCTAGTACTGTACACCCCCCCCCCCCGTACAGGGGGGCTCTCTTTTCTCATCTCCCTCTATGCTGCCGTTCATGCTAAACCATCCCAGCCCCTCCAATCTATTAAATAATTTATTTGCCTCTTCATTTACTACTTTGTCTTTGGAATTCCTACACTTCTCCTCCTCTTCTTGTCCCCAATCGTCTTCCCTTTTTTCTCCTGTTCTTGTATTAAAGTCTCCTCCTAAGATCAGCCTCACCCCTTCTTTCTTACTTTTAATTAGCTCCCTTAGCTCCTCTGTTTTCCCTCCCATATCTCTATTTACGTATACCCCTACTATCTTCCACCTCTTCTCTCCTCTCCTTATCACGTTCCATTAATCCTTCTTTTTGTTCCTTCGACCTATTTCCATATTTTGTCTTCCCTATCAAATCTTTCCTCATTCCCATCACCATTCCTCCCACTGCTCTGCCCTTTTAATTTTTCCTCTTAGCTACATTCCAGTAGAAAATCCTTCATTCTTTCCTTCTTTCAACTCTTATCCCTTTTTCTTTCCCACACCCTCTTCAATTCCTCTCTTCTGTTCCTTATTCACCGACTCCCCCGTCCTCTCATATTTTACTAACTCTTCCCTTTTTTCGCCCCACTCCCATCATATACCTTCTATCTGTATTTCCCCATACTTAACCCATTTTCTTTTTTATCCTTTCTTTGCTTGTCTGAAATTTTCCTTATCTCAACCTTTTTTCCCATGTCAGATCATCCTCTATTCTCTCCGCTCTTCCATACAACGGTCTTCTCTTTGTCGTGACTTCCCTCTTATGTTTTTACTGCTTGAATTTCATCAGCTCTATCTTCGCATCTATCCTGTTACCATCGGCGCAAAAATTATTATAGTAAATAGTCATTTGAAAGCTGAATGTGTTCCACGTAAATGAGATTGAAGACGTTAATGTAAACAAAATTTTGTGCTTTGCAGACTGAAAAATGTGAAAAAAGTAAGGAATTTCGGGCGCATTTGAGAAGAGTCAAGTTTAGATTATTATTTCTTATACAAAAAGCAATGGGAAAAATTTGCAAAAATTCACGAATATGAGGAAAACAGAAACTCAAACTACAAACTTTAACAAATAGGCTCTGTTATTATTCACAATCTCCCGGAAGGATGTGATTGTTTTATTTTTGTGGAAATCCCGATATTTTCAGACATTTTTTGTTTGTTGGAAAGCAAGTGTCAGAAAGCAGCGGGGTTCTTTTTTTTTGCTATCGACCGCTCCTGCCTTTCTTTGAACCGTGCTTCTGAACTTTTGCCCAGACATTTGATGCCTCCTCCGAGCAGTGCCGTATCTCTTTAAGTGAAGTACCTCGTATTTTTAATATTTTCAGAAAAACCACCGCCATTTTGTTATTGTAAAACCTTTTTTAAATTTTCCGGTGGATTTCAAAATAAGACAATAAACTCTATCAACATCAGAAATAAGGTGACATATATATATATATATATAGATGAAGAGAAAAAATTGGGGTTTCATTTGAAAAACAAAGCACAACATTGAAATACACGTAATTTCGTTCACATTTTTTCCTCAAGGTTCATTCTAATTTTTGGTAAAACAATCTAGTACTACATTTTTTGTTGAGAATTCAGGTTTTTTGGTTAAAATGTTTATTTTTCGGAAAAAATTTAATTATTTTGTTAAAAGTCTTGCTAGAAAATTAAATTGTTTTGTGGAAAATTCGTCTATTTTCTTTGGGAACTCATCTTTTGAATACGTTTTGCTTGAGAATTCGACCCATTTTCAAAGAACTCATCATTTGTTTTAAAAATTTAAAAATCTGGTTCACAGTTTTTTTTTCTTCACTGAAAAATAATTGTTAGTTGAAATGTCAACTATTATATTCTTCGTCGAAAATTTATCATTTTCAGTTCAAAATCGATCTATTTCGTTAAAAATTCATTTATTCAGTAGAAAATTGAACTTTTTGGTGGAAAATTGAACTATTTTGTTGAATCCATCTCTTTGGTTAAATATATATATATATATATATATATATATATATATATATATTTTTTTGTAGAAAATGGAACTGTTTCGTGGAAAATTATTCTCTTTTCTTTGGAAACTCACCTGTTTAATACGTTTGGTTGAGGATTCAACCTATTTTCAAAGAACTCGTCTTCTGATTTTTAAATTTACCGGCCCTTTTCAGGGCCCAAAAATGTTTTTGACGAAGGTTGATTTTATTTCCCAATCAAACATGCTTTCCCCTTTTTTTAGAAACTATTGGGTGTTATTGAAATCGGCACAATTTTTGCAGTATGCAATTTTTAGTCTATCTCATGGTTTTTGCAAAACACGTATTTCAAAAATCGATTTCTAGCCTTCTTCAAGTGTATTTTGCAGGTTGAGTTTGAGAATTAATAACAGTGTAACCAATGCCATTTACTGTATACACAATTTTATGTCATGAATGAAAGAGATATGGCACTGGTCGGAGGAAGCGTCAAATGTCTGGGCACGGGTCGAGGAAAGGCACGAGCGGTCGGAAGCAAGAAAAAGGACACCCGCTGCTTTCTGACACTTGCTTTTCAACAAAAAAAAAAAAATGTCTGAAAATATCGCGATTTCCACCAAAAATAAAACAATCACATCCGTCCGGGAGATTTTAAATAATTACAGAGCCTATCCCTCACAGTTTGGAGTTATTGCATCGTTTTAATATCTTCATTAGAACTGAAGATAGTATAGTTGTACATTTTTGTAATTTTAAGCAACAATTTTCATTATTTCTCAAATTTGTCAGCTGCAATTTGTTCACAAATGTTTTCCTCATATTCGTGATTTTTTTTTATTTGTCCCATTGACTGTTGTATAAGAAATAATGCTCTAAACTTGACTCTTCTAATATGTACCCGAAATTCCTTACTTTTTTTACATTTTTCGGTCTGCAAAGCACAAACATTTTTTTAGATTAACATCTTCAAGCTCATCTACGTGGAATACTTTTAGGTTTCAAACGACTATTTACTTATTACTCTAGCATTTTTTCTGTCTGAGTTTTTAAGCTTCACAGGCAGATGCCTATAATTTTTGCGCCGATAGTAAGTACTTTGTCCACTCCTTCTCTCAATTGCCTCCACACGAATCTTAGCCACTTTATCACTATATTGTTTCTTTTTTTCTCTCCCTGTTTTTCTCTGTTTATGTCAATATTTCTTTATACTCATCCGCGATCTTACACCATTTCAACCTCCCGTTTGAGCTTTCTATCTGGGCCATTCTACTTTTCAACTCCTCTGCCCTTTTATAATGCTCTTCCTGCTTTTCTTCTCTTTGCTCCAACGTCTGCATCCTTTTCTCTATATTTTCCCTGACTTCTTCCTATTTCGTTATTTCTTTCCCAAGTTCAGCCATTTGCCGTCTAATTTCTTTCTTTCTTTTCTCATTCTTTTCCTCTTGCCTTTTTTCATTCTTCCCCATTGTCTCTATTATAATTTTGGGCATATCTTTCAATTTTTCCTCTTCCATCGATAAAATTTTAACGATAAAAAATCATTTGAAATGGTCGAAACAATATTTGACTTATTTAATTTTTCACTCAAGGGTTTCTTTGTGAAAAATTGCTATAGAAATATAAATTGGTGTCCTTTTGCACCAGTGTAGCATGTATTTGAAAATGAGGAGTTCACTTTAATTTGCCGCTAGATGTGCGTCGTACTCACGAGCCATCTCAGCCATCTGCGTGCGCATATTTTGTCGCAGCCACACTAGACCGTAAAAATCTGTAACATTTGTGGCCTTATTTACTAAATTTTTAATCAGTTATTACACAGCTAGTTTTGACATGTGTCCAAAATTTGCAGAAGTGAATTCTGAGAATATTTTGTCAGTACATAATAGTTTAGTGAAGTTTGCAAGTTTGAGCGTCATAGTCCTAGCTTCTAATCATCGCACAGTTTTATAAAAATAAAAATGTAATTATCCTACTAATTATTTTAATGTATTTATTGCGTTGAGTGTTGCAATTATTGTAGCTACTCAAATTAGTTTTGCAATTAAAATTAAAAAATTAATTTGAATAATTCCACTTGTTAATATGTATGAATAAATATTTAGTTTCAACGCCCGCCCCGTCACACAGTGGGGTGAAGTGATATTTGTTGTGCGAAAATTCGTTATCTTTCGACAGGAATATTACAGAGAAGTAAATCCTTTTAGAGGCTATAGATAAATATCTGCAGACTATAAGAAAAATACCGAGAAAGTTAAGAAAACTTTAACCTTGCAAATCTACGTCAAAGTTAACATTTTTTAGATAAACTTTAATTTTTGAATACCATGTGCGCTTAGGTATTATATTTCATGTGATACATATTTTTTAGTAGACATTTCATGACGATTCCAAAACCGCCTGAAAATCAGAATAGTAGATCCAATATGGCGGACAAAAATTGTAAAACAAACCCGATATGACTGAAAATATATGGCTGCATACAAATTAAAAAAATAAATCAAAAATTCCTTTTCCAAAAATCAGTTGAAGTTTTAGTTTTTGAGTTATAAAATATTTGAGCTGGACCAATCAGGAGCGCGGTATAAATAGTTGTGCGTGCGTGAGCGGGAGTCCAACGTAGTGTAGTGACCGCTGTTCTTCCGTCGCTAACCCCACCTCGGCGATGTAGTTCTGTAAGTTGTGTATAATGTAAATTAGTAACGGCGATGTAGCAAAGTCACATACCTGTTATGGAACACTCGCGTAACATTTGTTCCGTAAAATGGTTACATCCATGGACTATAACAATATTGTTACAGAATTACATAAGTGAAATTTAACGGCGTTACTGTGTGGTTTTGTGAGCTGCGCATAATGTACATTAGTAACAGCTATGTAACAATGTGACATGACTGTTATATGACAAATGTGTATCATTTGTACTTTATGTTGGTCACACGCATGACCTACGGGGTCCGGCAGCTAAATTGGGACTAATTTCAATTTGAGTTGCCCGCTAACTTGCACCTCTGCGGTGAGCTCCATCTCGCGGTATAGTTAGGTTAGGTTATCAGTTAATCAATCGTAAAGAAGAAATGGCCGCGTCAAGATAGGCACGCTCAGAGCTTCACCAAAGAATTGCGATCACCGAAAGTCTTCGCGCTGCACAGTGGGATAAAATCGCGAAAAGCTGGAGATAAGTATAAAATGATCATAGAATGGGCCAAATTCTGTTACTCACGTTTTTTTGCGGTCGCTGATTGCGAATCGGATGTTAAAAAATCCGAAAACAAAATAGCGGATCCAATATGGCGGACGAGTATGCTAAATAAATTTTAGGTTTTCCTTAAAATTGGTATATCGATGATCTGAGGAAAGCAAAATTTTGCTCCTTCGACATGGACTGTTTTTCTACATTTGTGTGAAATTTTCCGTGCATTTTCTTGTCGTGTAGCTGTTGGTGAAATTTTTCAACCTCTGCTTTCTTCACTTCGGCGTTTAGAAGTGAAGCATATAGATGGAGTAATGCACTTTACTCACTTCTGATGTTAAAATTCAGGCCAAGGGTCTCGGCCGCTTGCTCCGCGGCTTTGTAAAGGAACGCTCCTTCGCCAATCATCTCGTGGTTCCTGAACATTTTTAGGAGAGGATCTCTGCCATTCGCAACGATGTAAGCTGTACTTAGAACAATTCGGTTATGAAGACACTGGAGATTCAGAAGTCCGCGTCCGCCTTGACGGCGTGAAATGTATAATCGCGGAACTGTCGAATTGATATATGCAAGCTTTTATGCATATGCATGATCTTACGTGTGGTGATATCAAGGGCCTCAAGCTCGTTCTTCGTCCATTGAAACACCTCAAACGAGTAAAGTAGAACCGGGACGGCAAGCATGTTAGTCGCAGATAACATGTTCAACGCCGACAGATTTGAAGACCAAATCTGTCGAAGAAGATGCTTGTATCTGCTTCGGAGAGACTTCTTCACCGATGTTACGTCCTGAATGCGGTTTTGAGGCATGCCCAAGTATATATAGGTCTCTCCATTATTAAGATGTGTAATAACACTTATATCCACAAGCTCAGGGTCCTTGGGAATGCCAGTAATCTTTTCTTTCTTCAGATTAATTTTGGCACACTTGTCCAAACCAAAGTCCATCCCAATATCTCCTGTGTAATTCTTGACGATATTTACAGCAGTATGAAGTTTGCTTTTACCAGAGGCATAGATCTTCAGGTCATCCATATAAAATACATGAGTGACCTTATGCTCACGCTGATTAGTGTCGCCACAGAGGTATTCAGAAGAATTTCGTAGTGCAAGAGATAGAGGCAAAAGTGTGAAGCAAAAAAGCAAAGGGCTCATGGTATCGCCCTGAAAGACGCCCCGCAGAAAGGTGACGTTGTTCGTTGTCACGCGATAATTTCTAGATGAGATAGTAAATCTAGTTTTTCAAAGAGGCATCAATCTCTCTATGCATCTCACTATGTGTGGATGAACCTTCAAGCTTTCCAACAGACAGATGATAAGTCTATGAGAGGTTGAATCAAAAGCGTTCCGGTAGTCAATCCAGGCCATTGACAGAACGCGCTGATGGGCTGCAGTGTCTTTACAGACACACCTGTCAATTAGCAGGTTCTCTTGACAGCCTGCTACACATTTTTTCGAGCCACGTTGTGCGTACATCTCTCGCCACATAGGCTCAATTTGTCGAACAATCCTGTTGTTTAGGACAGCTATAAAGATCTTATACAGTGTGTTGAAACAGGTTATTCGCCTGTAATTCTCAGGGTTGGTCAAGTTGCCTTTTTTCGGCAGGAATATAGTGCGTGCTGACATTAGCCACTGAGAAATGGGCGTCTCCGACTTTAAATGTGAGGTGAATATGCGGGCCAAACCTGGGTGTGTAAAACTAACCTTCTTCCAACAGAAGTTCTTGATACAATCTAGTCCAGCAGCGAAAAAGTTCTTCGTGCCTCTATGTTCTTTTTTCACCTCTTCGGCAGTGATTGATGGACATTCCTCCTCAGATTTTATGAGGTTGTCGATAAACTCCTTGAAGCAGATGATATTGTCAGTATCTTCTTTCAACTTTAGTTTTTTCGGGATCTTGTATACCTCTTTCCAAAAAATCTCTACCTCCTTGGGCTTGGGTGGATTTTTTACAAAAACAGGGAGATCGCTGAAGAGGCGCGATGGGTCAGCGAGAAACTATTGATTCTCCCTGATCCATCTCTCCGTCTTTTGTATTCTCCAGATAACAGATAACAGATAACAGCCGTATTTTGTCAACAATATGCTGCTTCATTGTCAGCAGCTTTGACTTGTTCAATGTTTGATTCATGATCCTTAGTTCTTGAGCGAACTTTCGAACCCTTCCCGTGAACGGTCTACCAGATGTTGTGTAGTCAATCACACATTGAACACGGGACGCATTCTGTCTTACCTTCGATTTGAATCGGCCAAAGCTCTCGCAGCACCATAAACTGAGCAATTGATGGTCCAGAGGTCCACTGTGCAGCTCGAAGACTTTCGGTGATCGCAATTCTTTGGTGAAGATCTGAACATGCCCATCTTCACACGGCCATTTCTTCTTTACAATTAAATAACTGATAACCTAACCTAACTATACCGCGAGATACGGCTCACTGCAGAGGTACAAGTTAGCGGACAATTCAAATTGAAATTAGTCCCAATTTAGCTGCCGCACCCTGTATATGAATTCTGCTACCTTGTTACGCAATAATTCTAGAATGGTCTGAAAAATTTGTCTCAGAAATGAATGATATATAATCGACAGTATGCATAGAACTATTATTGATTATAAGTATGTATATCCTTTTAAAATATTTTAAAAATTAATTATGATAATCTTCAAATTCATATAATATATTTAAAATACAAACTTCTTTTACAGGTATCCAAACTTGTAAATTCTTAAAATTAAATGGAATAAAAATATTAACTTATTATATAATCTAAGTACATATATTTTTTACGAAGGGAAGAAACAATAAATAAATTTTGAATACAATTATTTTTGTTAAAAAATTTGATATATTGCAATTCGATATAAGCACCGATTGTGAGTATCTTTAAAACAAAATCATTATCTTCCTTCAACTTTTAAATACATTTTCATCAGTGTTTATAAGGGTGTTAGATGCAAGTTCTCACATGAAATTTGATATTTTTACATTACACTTACGGCATAATTTTAAATTTACAACATAATCTTATTATAATTTCCAGAATAGAGCTTGAATATCCCACTCTTGAAGCGGAAAGTTTCATATGTAAAACTCTTACAATCTAAAACGTTAATCATCTTTCGAGAGATAGAAGTTTCAAGTTTTGATGAATTTCATGAATTTTAAATATCACAAGCACTTACCTTATGAAAGCTTA